>NTHP01000035.1:736615-754681 GCA_003416845.1 Oplegnathus fasciatus
CCCCAAAATGTTGGGAATTTCTGAGTAGAGGGGTACAGGTTATCATGAATAAAATTTTCATATAGCAATAAAGAGCTGAAACTACTGTAGGCCTCTCTGATTCAAGCTGAGAGTCATTTTAAGGGTTTTTATCTTTATAGATATTATAATTTAGTGACTAGTCCTGTACTGTTCTAACTGTAAATTTTCACACATCAGTGCATCATTGGTCTCACAGTCATTTCACATATCTCTGCAGAAGTTACATGTTTATTTTTGTTGCTGTTTTCGATAAGACCTATGCTTATATTTATATATAAATGGCAATATCTTATTTTCTGTTCTCCTTTTTTCTATGGCCTGATCAGAGGCAGAATCTAAAGGTCAGAAGNNATTTAAAGCTGCAAAAAGCGAATTGGATCAAATGTGTATTTTCTTGTACTTTCAGATAATCAAAGGAAACCAGCAGAAGTTTGCTGTCTATCGCTGTCTGCCACAGTGTCTTTTTTGATGCTGCCACTGCAGTGAAGACACGAAAATTGGAAAGTTTCAAATCCTACATGTGTCTTTACTATAATAATACAGTTCTTTTTTTTTTTTTAACTGAAATTACACCCCGAGGCAAATCCTTTGCTGGAGTGTTGAATCTAATTGTTTGACAAGCTTGCTTCCATGTTATTCACATATTAGCTTCAGAGAAATGTCATTACCTTAATAGCAACTTAAAAAAGAATAGAATACAAAAAACAAGATATAAAATTCTGTTAACATAGCTTGAATGTTTCAGCGGCTTAGTGCATGAAAAGCAACTTTTTGTACTGTGAACTCGTTTAGAAGTGACTAATTATCATTCCTTCATATTTGTTTGTTTTGTCAACCCAAAAGTTTAGTTTACAAGGAGAAAATACACTTTTTTGTTGTTAAACTCATATTCTACTTGGAAAACTTCATTCACCACCCACTGGCATGTGATATTAGAGGCACTGTGTTTGTTTTTCTCAGTTGATAATTATAGCAACAATGACATGGTGTGCTGTCTTGTGTGAATGTGTGATTTCTGCTAATAATGTTGACTGAACTTATCAACCTTAGCACCAAATCTAAATTTGTTTTTCCATCTCAATACCAAGAAAATGCCATTCAAATATACACCCACCACCTCCTGTTGTCTGAACAGAGCAGTATCAGTAATCAGTAAACATTTTTCTTTGTGCATTAAATTTGGATTTATGCTCAGTATGTTGTGATTGCTTCATCATTGCTTGATTGGTAATGCCTTTTTTTCCTCCACAGCAGGGAGGATGTATAACCTGAATTTATTCTGTATACTTTGAATGTGGGCTTTACTGAAAATGGAACAGTTTGAGAAATCTTTTTAGACAATGGGTTGTTAAAGACTTCCTGCCATAGATGTTGTTTTATAAACTCTCAGTGCTCATTCAGTCATGTCAGCCAGCTGGTGGCGCTTTAAGACTGTGTAAGAGTAGCTGAAGTGACTGGAGGGTGGGAGTGAAACAAGGATTGGAAACAAACTCAGTTAGGTGACGAATGCGAAGGAAAGACATTGTGCGGTTTTCCTCAACAAATCAATAGCTCAAGTTGAAGCATGTAGTAGAAGAGAACCCCCCAAAAATGTGTCTATGCTTGTTTGTACATCTTTAAGTGTTCTGTACTGAGTGAAACTCATGATTAGATTTAAATCCTGAGTCTTAACTGTGCCACATGGGGGACTTTTCCAAATGAATTTATCTCTCAGTCAACAATGACGTTACATCTTAATTTAGATTTGTTTCTAAGTGACGAAATTAGTGATTTTATTTATAAACATTACATTTTAAATTGGGAAGTTCAGGAGGTCAGACCTAAAGTCATAGTAAAGCAGTCTATTAACACATCAGATTAAAACACAGAAGGGACCGCATGAAAATCATTGCGGGCCAGAAAAGGGAGAGGAATGTGTGTTATTTCTTTAAGCTGAAAGGGAGGGTAATTTTGGGGTTTATTCTCCTCATCATCAGCTAGAAGCTAATAGGATCATTGTGCACATATTTTTCACTCGCCTACAGTAGCTCCTACCTTCAGTTTATTCTGCGTCTCAACAGAAAGCAGAACTACAGACGTATAATGGTTTCATCTGTCCACAAGATGAAAAATGTGTCATAGAAAGTGACAGTGACAGCTCTTGGTTGAAGTATAAAGAATGCCTGAAATATAAGGTATGCAGATGCATCGTTTTGTTATGTCTGCTATAATATCGAGATTGTTAATTCCACTTCTGTTGTTTGATTTGAGTGCTATGAGAACATTTTTAGTCCATTAAGGTTTCAATTAAAGGACATCATCTCAAATTTTATGGGAAATAATTTTCATACAGTCCCTTATTGCAAAACAATCCAGCCATATGCTCACTGAAAATAATGAAATGCTGCATAGGCCCTAAAGTGACATGAAACCGCCTCATGGGGAACTGAAAATGTGGGAGAAGAATCGAATATCAATAAATGCAACAACAGAAACCACGATGCTCTGGCTAATAGACAGAAACACACTACAAACTTCCGTCAACAACGTATTAATAATACTCTGCAGAGCACAGAGTCAGCTTCTACATGTGTTTAATTCTTTCCTCTGAAGGAAAAGTCTGCATTTGACCCTCAATCCTCAGCATGTAAATCAGTCATAACTCACTGAGCTAAATATCACTTTGAGGAGGAGGACACTTTGACTGAAAGGTTTTGAAAAATGCTCTCTATTAGTTACTTTCATCACAGTTTCAAATACCTTCAGAAGAATGACAGTGTAATGCTGAAATTGATTAAAGTTTCTAAAACAGACTATGTTCAACTCTTTGCTGCAGGCATTTAGCGGACACTAAATTTAATCTTCTACACTTTATACGTATACTTTATATTATACTGAGTACACCAACTGATGATAAAGAACTGAGTTTACAATAAATACATACAATTACAACTTTTAACACAATGAAATGTATAAATTCTTTGATTGTGTGTTTGTGATTGAAGGAATTTCCCAGTGATTGATTAACTCACTGATTGTAAGATCCATTAATCAGCAGAGATTAACTTGTATTGTTACTGCTGCATTTAATCTCATCCAGAGAGATACAATGAAGTGTTCCTTTGATGGTAGAAGAGAGACGAGATGAGGTCAGGCCTTCAATCTGCCCTGCAGGACTGTCTTTAAAATGGAGGAGCCTGACCACGTCTCATTCAGCGTTGGAGCTTCAGCAGGTAAACTAGCGGCGAGGAGGGACGTCACTGAGACCAGGTAAAAAACTATTTGTGTGGATTCTGCAGTTCAGCATAATTGTATGTTTCAGTTATTGTGTAATTGTGTAAAAAAGAGACATCATTTGGAACATTTTCTGTTTTTTGATTCACAGATTTGCTCATCGCATATCCTGAACTACCAACTCAAGCACATTTCCTGTCATGGGTAACTCAGCATCCACCGGCTTCATTACTCCTGCTCCCAGGAAACTGTCCTGGGGGCGCCAGAAAGAGGACACGGTCAAGCTGGAGGACTTCTTGACGCAGTATGAAGAGGATCTCTGGAGAGTTAAAGGAAAGCAAAGTTTGTCTGTGAAAAAGGTCCACCTCACTCGCAGCATCCGTTACGTTGACCTAGCTGCCCAAGAGAGTGGCAGTTTTTATCCAAACAGGGGCGAAGTGCTGAACCCTGCTTTTGTTGGAGATGAGGGTCCATGAATGACTGAATTCACAGTGGACAATTAAATCCACACAACAACTCGAGCAAGCAAGAAGATCCTCTCTGTTGCAATGGTTGGAGGGGTAACTGCAAGCAGCCCCTGTGATGACACTGCAGCATGACAGATCTTTCATAGATGGCCTCTGCTAAGACAAGTTTCTCTCTAACCACAAGACTGTAGGTGTTAACTTATGAACAGGAAGTGAGGTCGGGGTATAAATTCAAAAATGAGTTAGGTCCCTTTTTCATGAAATGGAAGCAAAAGTGAAAATATTTTCTACTTTTTTGCACTGGGTGTGATCTTGTCAAACAGATAGAAAAACGCCTTTTATAGTTTCCACTCGAGAAATAATGTCTGGATATTAACAACACGAGCAGAAATCTCACATGAGACACCTCATCACGTTATTTCATTGGCTGTAGGCATCAACTGAGTGAAGGAAATCCTGTCTTCACATCTCTGCATCTGTGATACACACAGTGTAAGGTACAGTAAATTACATTTTACTGGTAGAAAACAAGCTTAATGTCTAAAAACAAATTCACTTTCTTCTCAATGACTGAACCTCTCAATTAAGAGTTGGCTGTGATAAATGTATGTGCGTTAATGATTGACCAAAGTAAATACTAAAGAGGGATCATTTGCAACTTCTATGGACTTTTCAATGAATTTACACATCTGTTCTTTCCATCAGCACTTGCTGTTCAGGAAAAATGTCATCTTTGTATAACATGGATCTTATATGATTGTATTGTATGTTAGCACATTGTTGTTAAGGTATTTTCAAGTTCTTTCTCTGAAGCAAATACAGTTTGTAACTAACATGTAAGCAAAGCTTGTTGGGCAAATACATTCAACCTTCCAGCTGACACAGTTTGGGCCTCTTTATTTTAGTGCAGAAAAAATGGTTCTCACATTCTAAGTGAACATGTGGTATCTTGTGGTATCTCTGAGGTTTGGTCACTGTTGTTTCCTGTTGTCTTTGTTCAGCTGAAACAGATTCACACACAGCCTGTAAAAATAATAAAATAGAATATGTTAGCAAATTACACCTAAATATTTTAATATTAACAAATAATTTGTGATATTCCCACTGTTATGCAAATCGCTATCGTGCATAATCCAGCCATTTTACAGCCTCAGTGTTTCAATCATCAACATGCTTCTTTAGTAGTAACTTCTCTCACTGAACTCGCACTGGGCTTGTGGTAATAAATGGCCCATTAGCAGTATTTAAAGTGCTTATAACAAGTCAGTGGGGCTATAATGCTTTATATGACCTGAACATCAAATGACTAATTAAAGGGGCCATGAGTGAGGTTTTTAGTTCTTAGGGGGGGTTGTTGTAGGTGGAGTTCAGGTTTCATGAAGTGGCTAACATGGCTTACAAAAATAAAATTGGAGAAGTCATGATTACTAAAATAAATCAAATTCCTGAATATCCAAAGAAGGAAGTGAGAGCAGCAGGATGGTACATGTTGTGATAAAGGGTGGTGATCTCAGGTGCAGAAGAGAGATAAAATTAAAAGCAAAATGAAAAAATTATAAGAGCTAATTTGACAGTAACAGAAAACCTGTACAGTAACAGTAACCTGAAAAATATACAGCTTACAGTATGTGAGGATAGTTCAGAGCACAAGACATGGTTAAAAAAAAGAATAGAAATGATGATTAATACAATAGACTTCCCCAATATGCGTCTGAGGGGACAAAAGTCAGATTTTTTGTGCAACACAGTGCATGTGTGGTGTATTAAAAGTGGAATGGAAACTAGTCAGTCAAGACAAGTCATTTCTCACCAGAAGGAAATGACAGCGACGCCATACAAGCATGGAAATATTTGTCACTTTATTTGCAGGTTTGACCCAGAGAGGACGAGATGGGCTCTTTAAAATGGCATCTGCTTTTTGTGTGCTTTTGCTTCAACGGTATGTTACATTCTCTACACTCCATATCCAGCTATGACAATTTAGTACAATTAAACAGTCAGCTTTTTGTCTTTTTGTTATGTTATCATCTTTTTTGTTCAGGCTAAGAATTTCCCTTTCAGGTGAATTTGTGTTTTATTTTGAGCAAGTAGACTCTTCTTCTCGCTGTGTGTTTTTTTTGATCCGCCTCTGCTTTCTCTGTTTCATTTCATCACATTTTCCTCTGCATTTTATTACAGTTATTCAAATTGAAGCCTCATCTTGGACAATTAAGGTGCCATCCACGGTTAAAGGTCTTCCCGGATCCTGTGTGGTGATTCCCTGCTCATTCAACTACCCAGATCCAGGGAAGACAGTCACTAAATTCACTGGGATGTGGAACAAGGCGACAAACCACCTCATCTATCACCCAGTTGAGTCTAACGTGATGCAGCAGTATCGGAATCGGACAGAGCTGCTGGGAGACGTCAGACAGAAGAGCTGTTCCCTGAAGATTGATCCCCTTCAACCTAGTGACCGCGGGCCTTTTCATTTCAGAATTGAAATTGAAGGCTACGAAAAGTTTTCTTACAGAGAGAACACAGTCTCCATTACAATGATCAGTAAGTAATATGAACAACTTTCTCCAAACATCTTTAAGAGTACAGATAATGACTGCATTTCCCCAGAAGTCTCTTTTTAATTCCAAAGATGTTTTCATTTTAATATTCTGCATTCTGAACATTATTCAGAAATGCAGAATGTTAATAAGTCCGTCCTGACACCATCACTACCACATCATTTATGCTGATCAACAATCAGTGAAGATAGAGCAGGAAAATCAGTAATTTGGTTACTTTCCTCATGTCACTAACTTACTTTTTCCAAAGTAATTAGAACGACACTTTTTAACACAGCAGTGTTTACCTCTATGTCTTACCTTTGAAAGTTTAATTTGAAACTATAACCTCAAACAGTACAACTATGCGGTACCAGATGTCATTTAGTTTTTTTTGTCAACAACTATCCAATTCCCAGTTCCTCATTTGTGCTACTGTAACTGTGCTATTGTAACTCTCCTCTCACAGCTTCGCTCATAAAACAGTTAAAGCAGTTAAAGCTGCCTTTGTGGAAACAAAATAATTTAAGCTGTTGTATGAAAATGAACTTCCCATTCAAGCATTGTTATATTTTTAACCAGAAATGAATGGGAGCGATAGATGAGAAAGTAACATATCAGCATCGCAGCAGCACATGACAGCAATGCCACCTGAATAAAACAGGAAATGTCGTTCTTTCTATACCTTTACCCCACATTCCTCTGTAATTTACTAGTCCTGTGTTGTGTTTTGGTAACCTTATGTAATTTCATCAGTCTTGTGATTTGGGATTTTCAAGATTTGTTTTTTTTTTGGTCAACTCAAGTGTTTCCAAACCTATTTAATATCAAACTAAGTGAGGCCAGAATGCAAAGTTTCAAAAGACATAACATTGCTTTGAACAGCCCAGTAGACTAAGAGCTCTCCTTTACTTGCAATAGCATTATAATTTTTGTTATTGCCTATAATTACCTATTCTTGTTGTTACAGGTGAACCAAATCCCATCACTTTCTCTATGAAAGAGGAGGTAGTGGAGGGTCACACTGTGTCTGCGTCCTGCTCTGTGTCCCACTCCTGCCCCACCTCTCCCCCTGTCTTCACCTGGAGTCACTCTGGAGTGAAACATTTCCAACCACAGCAGCTTGATGACAGCCAGTGGAATGCAACGTCTACTCTGACCTTTCAAGCTACCAGCGCTGATCACAACAAGCCTTTACAATGCACCGTAACATACAAGGGAGGGCAGCAGCAGAAACTATCCAAGGTCCTCAAAGTGAAACGTAAGTGTATATGGCAGTGGTGATCAAAAAAGCTGATGCTTCAAACATTGTAACTTAGTAAGTGAGTAATATTTACGAATATACACTTATCTTATCTAAGTTACAAAGTGATTCACAGTTTTGAAAAGATGATGAAAAGCCTTTGGATGAATATGAAAATTGTTAAAGAATTATTTCAAATCAGAGCAAGGAAGCACCAATAAAGAGAATAAAGATGAAATTTAAAACCAAACCACACTGAGGCCCAAAAGCGGAAAAACAGGCAGAAATTTTAGGGTGATGATATGTTACCAACTGGATTTAGGGTTTTCTTTGCCAATGTAGAAGCTGTTTTACCAACACACATACAGTTAGAGAATTTATAGTCATCATGTATTCATCTGCATTGGAAAAAGAGCATTATACTGTCTCTTATTGTCATTTATATTGGAGGAGCAGGCTGCATGAAGGACAGCAAATTCTGTCAGCTTTTGTGTATCTTCTATGCGCACCTAAAAACCTACTTAACTGCTTTATAAAGTTATTTTAGCCCATTCCTACTTCTTTTTTTAGCCTAGCAGCGTGGCTCTAGGGATGATAATGTCAGTCTGTCACTCTGTCACTCTGTCAGTCCACTTTGGAATACCTCAACAACTGTTGGATGGATTGCCATTAAATTTTGCACAGAAATTCATGCTCCCTAGAGTACGAACGCTACTGGCTTCGGTGATCCCCTGACTTTTCCTCTGGCACCATCATGAAGTTAACATTTGTGGCTTTGGGTCAAATGTCTCAACAACTAATGGATTGATTGCAGACCTTCATGTCCCCCCTCAGGATGAATTGTAAAAACTTTGGTGACTTTGTTTTCATGCAACCATCTGAACTAAATTGTTAATCATCCAATACTTTGGTTTATGACTAATTACCTGTAAAACCAATTCCCATCAGCCTTGGTTGGTTGTACTGTGTTTAGTACTAATTGGCAAATGTTAGCATGCTAACGCGCTAAACTAAGATGGTGGTGAACATGGTATGCATCATACCTGCTAAACATCAGCATGTTAACATTGTCATTGAGAGCATGTTGCAATGCTAGCGGTAGCATTTAATAGCTCAAAGCACCACTGTGCCTAAGTACAGCCTCACAGAGCTGCTAGCGTGACTATATTGACTATGTTCTTATCTTGTTTGTTTATGTGCACTGACATCAGCTCAGCTTGGACATTACTTTTTCAAAGAGTACAAATGTGAACATATAGTATGTGTGAAGACCACCATGGTATCATAAACAGTTTTGTATGTTTCCATGCAGACGCCCCAGTGAATGTGATGGTTGAGTGCAAGTCAGATGTAAAGGAGGGAGAGGCTGTGCAGTTGAAATGCTCCAGTGACGCTCACCCTCCTGCCAGCAGCTATGAGTGGCATAATGAAATTGGTGTTCGGCTGCATCAGGGAAGCATCTACACGCTGCCAAATGTCTCCAGACACCAAACAGGAGCCCTGTACTGTACTGCCAACAATACACTAGGACAAGGCAAATCAAGCCCTGTGAAGCTCAATGTGTTATGTAAGTAAACAATCAAAGAAATGTCATAATAAAGGAGAGAATTTCTATTTAGATATACATGATAAAAGTATGGCTAACTCATAATGATATTTCATGCCCTTACAGATGCCCCTGAGATTAAGGTCATGTCTTCCTGCACCTCAGAGGCACATATGGTAAAGTGTGTGTGCATTGCAGAGTCCAAGCCTCCCAGCATGGTCCATTTTGTGCTTGCTGGCAGAGTCCTTCAAAACACTACCAAAACAGAGAAGCACGGCACTGTTACCATCGGGACTCTGCAGGCAGAGTTGGGATCTTCTGAGTTTGTCCTCTGTCTGGCAAACAACACACAGGGCAATGCCAACCTCAAACTCTACTTACCTGTTAACAGTAAGGAAGTTTTTGGATTTCCAGAATGCATGACATGTCTGTATAATATGCATATATGAAGACTGTTAGTATGAATTGTATATTGAGAAAGAGAAAAATGACACCACGTGGTTTCTGTTTGGACAGGTAAGATGCAGAGTCTTTACATTATCATCGCCGCTGGAGCAGGCGTGATTTTGATTATACCTTTAATAGCAGTGGGAGTTGTTAAAAAATGGTAAGTTTGTATAGAGAATGTTTCCTGTCATTGAAAGTAAGTAGAAACAATATTCTGTTTCTGTTTTTAGTTAATTTTTTTAACTAAAGCATTCAAATCTGAGAGCTATAAGACATTTTAAGTGAGTACATTTTTAAAAAAAATACAGCGGTAAACAGACACCAGAAAGGAATATATACATGTATGTAGAGGCATTTGTTAATATAGAGTGGAAATGTGTCCAACCACATCCTTTTGGCCAAGGTCAGCTTGCAAATTTTTGTAGGGTGTGATAGCCTGGGTTCAGCTTCGCAGTTTGCATTGCTGGGTTTCAGTGGTTGTGAAAAGCAACAATAGTTTTTTTCAGGATGCTAAATTCAAAACCTTCATTCTGCCAGTAGGGGGAGATCTGAAGGCGCGGCAACATCTCACATGAGCAGCATGAAGGCAGACAAAGATGTGGAGCTCCCCCAGTATGCTGCAACAAAAAGGTTTTAGTTACTCACCTCAGTTTAAACCAAAGTTTCCTCATGATTTAAAATAAAGCTAATCTCACATACCCTAGTGTGTGTTTATGTGGTAAATTTGGTAAAAACCATGTTTATTTTCTGCACTTTCTGTCCTCAGAAAAGAGAAGACCTATGATGATGTGCAGTACCCTGATGTGTATGCCAGTGATCATATATATGGCAACATGGAGGTATGTAAAGTTTTCCTTAATCATTCATTATATCCACGCATGAAAGAAGAGAGTGAGTTAATCTTGTTTCCTATACAGATTGACTGTGATGATGCAGTATACGCCAATATGTAACATCGTTGAATTCACTGGAAGAATGGCTGCGTGTTGTCTAACTGATGTGGGTCAAGAAAGTTGTAAAAAATATTCCTATGCTATTTCCTGTATGTATTACACAAGTATTATTTTTCTGTGTCCTGTAATTCAAAACATTGTTCATGTCTAAAAATAACTTTACATTTAAGGCACTTTATTTGATTATTGTTTCTCTTGTCCGGAACTTTTCCTGACTGCTTGTCTGTTCCACAGTATTATATGTGTTGTGAAAAATCACCATTAAACTACTTGCAAATATGTTTGATAACTCTTCATTTTTAAGCAGTATCAGCCATCCAATAACAACACATACAGCACAAGTTACGCTGAAGTTTGGCTTTTGAATTTCCTCTTTATCAGAGTGTCAGATAAGAATATATCTGTTAAAGCTTTGAAATGCCCGTTTCCTGCTGAATTTCAGCTGACCTTTTTGTGCACTGCTGTAAAAGCAACATGGTCGCTGTGGCCTGTCCCATCACAACAGCACAACACAGACGCATTGAACATACAGTATATATGCACTTGCTTCACAAAACAGTGGTAGTATCATAATGAAAAACATTCGGGGAAGAATAATTTTGATGCAGTATTAACTGACTTCAAGAGTTTAAGAAAGTTTGTACTGTAAATGCATCTTGAGCAGCATTTACAGTTCATGCACCCTCTCAGATTGTATTCTTTCATAAATCAACTTAAACAATAAAGTTGAAGTCTTCTGTGTGTGTTCAGGTCAATGTGGAAAAACCCTGGTGTGGCTTGAAAGTGTGTTAATGGCAAGTTGACAGGAAGGCAAAGGGGAAGCTACACACTAACTTAACTGATAGATAAAAGCACTGAAGTGATCTCATCACACATTTCAAACACAAACATCAAACACTGACCTACTCTAACCTCGGCACAAACCTCAAACCTCAAACAATCATTAACTGAAAGAGAGAGAAAGAGAGAAGAGAAATTCACTTTGGGAGATACAGTATTCATCGATTAACAGCCCAAACATCTGATCCCACGTCAGTGCACAACTTCTTTTTCAGCTAACGCGTGTTATGTACAGAAATCTTGAGGTTTATCAGTCTGCGAATTTTTTTAAATTAGATTTAACATAACTTGTGTATTCTGTCCACCACCGGTATAACGGAATGTAATTCAACAGCACATCAAACTGCATCAAAGTTTAGACAAAGACTTAACATTATAACTTTCATGAAGGTAGGATTTATTATGGGACTATTGCATTAGTAGTTCTAGCTAGCTAGTTCTGTCAGTTTACAAAAAAGAGGAAAAAAAACATGAAGCAACAAATAGAAGTGTCGATCCACAGCCAGCACACTCTTGATAATTAAACTAAATAAAATAAGAATGACACATTACTTCACCACTATCATGCTCTAGGTGTCCCTAACCTGGCCTACATCACTGCCTTTGTGCATTATAGAATCAGGAAAAGAAAAACATAGGGACAAAATATCCATCCCCACGCCAAACCAAATGTATTTTATGTGCTCAGATAATTTAATCTTTCCCTTCAGTCAAGACACTTGTTTTGCTATGTGCTGTATGTGTCTTGTAAGATGGGGGAAGATGTAACCCACCACATGCAACTCAAAAAAGGTCAGTTTATTATGTCAGTTAATGTCTATCAGGAGAACTCTTCATTAGTTCGGAACAAATCGATTTTTCTAATATTTATGAAAATGTGGTTGTTGTTTTTTTAAATCTGGGACAAGACACCCCTTTGTAGTTTACACCTATACTTTTTATGCAGTCTGATTTAAATTGCTGTACTAAAAAGATTAAGAATGCTATGATTTAGCATTCAGATAAAAAGAAATAAAGATTAGTGAAGAGTAACCCACAATTTATTTATAGATGGTTTTCTTTAGAATGTAGAAATGGTGAATTCAAATACTGTCTGTTCATTTGTTTTGTTTCTTTAAATGAAAGTTAAACCTAATGAGTGCCGTAATATTTAGATTACTTGGCCTTTTAAAATGATTTATTTTGGCATAAATCCTAAACAATTAAAAAAAACCACACAGTTATATTATTTATGTAAATCATACAATATGTAAATACCTAGTGGGGTAAGATGCTTTTTTAGCTTATTTTTTGTATTGGTACATTTATTACACATACAATCATACTGAAATCACATTCAAACACTGAGTATATTTTTAGTAAACAGACAACGTTCTTACAGGGGCCATCATTCCCCATTTTACCTTCCTGTTTTTTACACAATAACACATATCAAACACAGTAAACACGCAAATAAAGTTACATTTAGATCGTATTTTATTAATGTGAATCAGACACAAAAAATCTTGTTGGCTGGAAAAGCCAGTGAATAATTTCTGAAGTAATTCTGCTCTGATCATCAATAACACACCTGATGTGAGGTGGTGAATAACTGATGATGAAAGTGACACTGATTAAAGAGTCATTTCTGGTCTTTCAAATGACATGACAGTGTGTAGGGAAATTTCTTAATTAACAGTGTACACATATAGTTTGTAGATTCACTCCTGCTCCAACAGTATATCCACAACAGGGTAATATTACTCTTTCAGCTATGGAGAGTAAACTTGTACAAATAAAGCAGCCAAGACATTAAACTACTGATCTGAAACTTAGAGACATATGGGACATAAATTAATTTACCATTCAGAATGAGAGGAGATATTTAGCTCATGCACTGGGCTCACGTCATATTCTGAGAATTGTGGAGCTCCTCGCCTGCTTCCCTCCTCTAAACTGCACTGTGCAGTTTAAAGGCTTGTTGAAGTCAGCCGGTCGAGGGTCAAAGGTCAGGGTTGACACTGTTTCCCACTTCCATACATTCAGCCTCTTTGATCGGCGAGTGACAATTCCATTGCGACTCCAGGAGAATTGAGGGGGAATCGATGGGCAGGAGTGAGACACAGAGCAGATGGCAGTTACTTTATCATTCACCTCCACAGACAGAGATGGAGGCTGTGGGTTACCTGCAGAGTTGAAAGATGATACCAACATGACTCATAATACAATGAATAAAATATTAGTGTATTGCCTTGAAAATTATGAAATACTCCATACAATACTCACGTATAACATCAATGGACACTGCGTTTTTTGTGTAGGAGAAGCTTTTGTATTGCGGCATTTCAATCCTGAAGTAGAAAGGGCCGACGTCCGTCTTTCTGATGCCATCCAGCAGCATGGTGCAGTTGCGTGATTGCAGATTTCCCAAAAACTGGGTTCGCTTTTTGTACTCCTCAGGCAGTTTCCATTTCGGGAGATTGGTTGAGACGATCTTATTCCCTTTCCTCCAGAATCCTCTCCACCTGTTCAGGATCTTGTTTGAGGTGGGCTTGGAGTAAGTGTAGGTGCAGGGAATAATCACGCAGGAGCCCTGCAGGGCAGGAATCTTCTTTGGTACGTTTGCTGTCCATTGGCCGCGGGAGGACTGGACATCATGGACCACTAAAAAAAAAAGAAAGAACATTAATTTATCATTAAGTATAGGATGAAAATAAAGTCTTTGATCTGGCAGCATTTTAATATGAGACTCACCATGTAACAACAGAAAGGAAAGCCACAACTTTAGCTCCATCACTGATGAGGAAGAGACATTTAAAGTGTAAAAAAAAAAAGCATAAAGCATAAAGGCATTTCTGTTGTTGTATTTCTGCACACATACCAATAATTCACTCACCTCTGAATCCTTTTAATGGCTGAATGAATATGTCTTCACTTACAGTGCTTGTGAGATTTGGGCAGTGTCTTCGGATGTCATATTTATAGTCAATGCTTCACCCTTTAAAATTGCAAGTGTTACCAAATGTTTTACAAAGCTCATTGTGTGAGCTGGTGTTCATACAACTACAGCAGAAGCCAAGGAGACGGATGTTGTTGCAGTTTGTGATTACTTTCTCATTGTCTTACTTTTGTTCCTTTTTTTCTGGAACAAATGAAAGAAAGAAATTCCAAAGAATACTAAGTTCCAGTAATGTGCAGAAGTTTTATTTTGCCTCCCTGCAGGTGACAAAAACATGAGATAAGCGACAAAGATAAGTCAGCAAAGGAGTGTTGTGTGACCATCATGTCAACGTTTTTTATTCTAAACTGAAGACCTCGAGTCTACCAATGTGGGCCAACCCAGTCTGCAATAGAGAAAACATGTGGGGAGATTGTAGATGGGTTGGTAAGATAACATAATTAATCAAGCTTTTCATCAGTCAGGTGTTTTCCCACAGTTAACCACATTACCTTTTGAGGAAATCAACATTTGTGAAATTTCGCAGCTTTGCTGTTCAGGCATATTGCCTTATTTTGAAAGGTCTTGTGATGCTCAGTCAAATGAGATCATAAAAGATCACAAAGAAGAAATTGTGTATTCAGCATTTTTGATAGCTGTTGAATGTATCACTGGTATTTTGGTTGCAACGCTAGTAAGTTTGTAAACTAAAAAAAGACAGAAATATGCTTGCCAAAATAATAGAATTAATACAAGTCACCTACGTATGTTTGGTAACATTCGAGTAAATGCACAAGTAATTTCTACTGGGATGCAAACATTACAACATGGGGCTCAGCTCTCAGTTGAAGGTAGTGCAGTATATTGTTTTAAAGTATGGACTAAGCATTTGTTTAGTCAGTCACATGAGAGAAATGACAGTATAGACATGCATGAAAAACTAACCCCATGCTTGGAAATAGCCCGAGACAAACCTTGGGAAAACAACAGTCTCTTGGCTATGAGGATAAGCCAGTGCCAAGTATGCAAGACACTGATACAAACAAGGTCAAGAAAGTCTTACTCATCAGCAAAACCTTGTCAGCCTCTTTTGTTTGGTGTAATTAGCTTCCAAAGCCTGTTTGCACTGACATATCAGTGTATGGATTTAGTTTTTCTCAATAATGATGAAGTATTTATATTTTTTGTTATTACAAGATTATGATGTGATGCTGAAAATAGAAAACTGTTGTTCATCATTCAACATAGTTCAGTATGGGTCTGAAAGTATCCTGGAAAGCACATTTAGTAGAGGGAGTGAATGCAAAGGACCTATTACTCACAAAAATGAAAGCAGAAAACAGCTTCACTAACTTCCACTTTACTTACCACAGGCATTTACACAGTTGCCTGCTATTGTTTGGTTTGGTTTTATACACCAGTTGCAGTGCAGTGGAAGAGGAATAGTTCACTGAGGATGAGCAATGGCATCCACTTTTAACCCTTTATTTTTTGTACAGTCCTTACATTAAATGTCACATCACAAGTAATAACTTAATCTCTGACTAGGAGACTGAATCAGAAAAGAAAACAGAAGTTTCAACTCCAGCACAGATCACACAGGAAGTGAATTAGCAAACATGTTGAGAAAGACTAGAAAAGGCTTTTGATTAGTTTAGAAGATAACATGAATAAATTCCACAGAAAACAGAACAGTCATGAGATGTTACAAACAGCTTACAAAACTCATGTGCTAAATGCTTGATATAATATCCTGTATCGCTCAGTGGTGCAATACCGCACTATCACTGACAGGCTAACAGGTTTAAGCCTCAGTGTTTATTGTACTGCAACATAGACAATGAAAAACAACCATGAAAAGCAATCAGAGGATCCTCTCCCATGTAAGGCAATAGTTTTAGATAATCATAGTTGTGGTTAATTAAAAGGTGGACATTAATTACAAATCTGTGAGGGGATGGGGTGAGGGGTGATGAACTCTTGAACCACCTTTACATTCTGCCTTATGACACATACAGTACTTCCTGCACTGGCACTTAGCATTGCTATTGGACGTAAATTGTGAGGTGTGGAATCGTCCAATATGAATGTCATTTCCACTGTTACTAGGCTAGGCTAGGTAAGACAGACAGGCTTTCTTATCTGCCCGTATGTAAATTGGAAGAGTTACTGGTTGCTGTAAACATTCTTCCTCTCCATACTGGCTTTAAAGACATCCCTTCCTATCATGACTCCACTGTAAGAGACGGGGAACAAAATCCACAATCATTTCCCACAGGGACACCCTTTTAAAAAAGGGGGGCACATTAGTAAAATGAGTAAGAATTTGGTAAGACTGACATTTAAAGCCCTGGTTCTTGGCAATAATAAACTGTACATTATTAATGATTATATTGCATATTCAGTGTAATGAATTAAGGCCAAATAAATATTGTAATGTGAAAAAATATCAATAAATAGCTGATATTTGTAACTCCAAATAGTCTACAGGTCTGGACAGACTATTAGAAAATGGCACCCTGGACACTGACATGTAAAAGGCCACTCATCCCTCCTATATATAGGAGCAAGACACCAAGACTGAAAGAGACAACAAAACTCCACTGCCATGCTGTCTTTGTAGTTTTGCACATTTTCACATTTTTATAACATAGCAGTTGTAAAGAACTGTACAATTTTAATAACTAATAGGATGGATTGTGCAAAATATTGACCGAAAGTATACTTTACATTTTCAGTCTTTCCAACAGCTGGTTTGATAATGGACTTGTTTAAAGCAGTTTGATGACCCAACAATCTCTACAGCACTGGTAAGGAAAATGTTTTTTGTCTGAAACAACATCTCTAAAAAAAACCCCTAAAAAACAGTATACTAAAATATTATTATGAACCAGGCAAGTTTATGTTTTACAAGCCATTCCTGGCTGAATTCTCACAATTTCTGCAAACATGAGCCAGTAGATGAAGAACAATTCTGCTGTACATGTAGTCTTTATCCAATAAAATCACGTAGAGGAAGCTGTGCATCCTTTCTTCCTCGTGATAAGATAATCCCATTGCCATGCATCCTACACACGACACATGTTTGCACATAGACATGAACATGTGCGCAGAACAGTGCAGAATACACAAATAGCGTTTAAGAAGTCCAAATAGATTTGTGAGATGCAGCTTTTCTGCTATTTTGAATAATCCACATTTGCATATACACTGTCTGTGGTATCCATACTTTGATCCATCTCACCTGGAGGGGCCTGCAAGACATAAGTTGGGTTACATTAAAGGTATCCTGTGGAGTTTTAGACCTCTAATAGTGCTATAGAGCAGGTTTTCACACGCACATGTACATGGGTGAAGTGATACACATTCCTGCCAATGGTGTTACACTATTCCACTGATGTACAGGTGGCGATAATACACCAACAAACGCAATGAGCGAGCAAAGGCAGTAAAGAAGAAGACTTATTGCTAATAAACATGGACGTAAACTATGCAGGGTTAAAACTTTTAAGAAAAATTGGCTTTGCAAGTGTTTTGTTAAACCTTGCAATGTGTTTTGGTGAGTAACACTGAATATAACCATACATTTTGTTTGTTTACAAGAAAGCTCCACAGCGCACCTTTAAGGATATCTTTAGTTGTCAAAAGAATTATGGGACTTGTCATTGGTTCTTGTCTTAGTTACATTTTTAGTTACATTTTCTTAGTTACATTTAGGATATTCAAAGGATAGCAAAGGATAGGATATTGTACCTCCATGTTGATGTAGACAGGTTCATCAATGGCCTTCAAGTAGACAGGTTCATCAATGGCCTTCGGTTCGGGAAGTTTTTTGTTGTCATGGTTTTGGCAAGATGTGTCTCTGAAAAGACAAAAGAGACC
>NTHP01000035.1:755828-827805 GCA_003416845.1 Oplegnathus fasciatus
AAATGTGAATGAGATAATACAAAATGAAAGGTTGTACCTGTGTTAATTATGACTCGTGTAACACCTGGCCCTGTGGGAGAAATGTGAAGTATTCATTTAATTTTAACTCAGGCATATAAATATAATTTAAATCACGAATAAAATGTTTCACTGGAATTCTTACCAGACAAAGAAATGGAGACAGATTGATGTGTGAAACTGTAGTTGTCACCCTTTGCGATGACTCTCACATAGATATTTGGTTCATTTTCCGTGATGTTTCGGATCTCGAGGGAGCAGTTTCCTTTATCTTTATTTCCAATGAGCGTGGTCTTTCCTCTGTACTTCTTAAGCACAAATGTGTTATTCTTGTGAAAAACGAATGCATTTTTGTCGTTGTCAAAGGTATTAAACTTGCTTCTCTCAGCCTTCTTCCAGTAAACTTGAACACTTGGAGTGTGATGTTTTTTCGGATAGGTAAACGTACATGGTATGTACACATTTGAGCCCGGTGTTGCATCAATATGTCTAGTGACATTAATATCCCACTTTTCATCTTCAGATCCTGTTCAAAACCAAACCAGAATTTATATTTATTAAAGTGCATACTTCATGAGATAAAATTCAAAACAAACACATCAGCTCAATACAGTATGTCACCCACCTTGTGAATTAGAAGCCAGGATCAGTATGAGACTGAGCTCAGTCAGGCCTGGCAGCTTCATCTGATGATATAAAGGAAGACATTCTGACGTTAACCGACATAATCCTATCGTAATCCAGTGAATCCAGTTTTACAGCAGTTATCTAACACATCTGGTAGCCTACATGCCATGAAGCTAAACTGCCCGTATTCAGCCATTTACAGCGTAAAGTAAATACTTACTGTGAGGGGGACCCAGAAGAGGTTGTAGGGCTTTGTTGTGCTTTGTCAATATGTTTTAGAAGTTAACATAGCTGTGAAATTCTTGGGTGTGTTTCCTGTTGCTCAGTGTTGAACTGAAAAAAAAAGGAAGTTGGGACAGAAAAGTGAACACTGACCACAGTATAACTTTGTCACTGAGTTTGAGGGCAAATGTTATACAGTACACGTATGCATGAGGAATCTTGAGGGCAAACCCTTCATCTGCTTTTTATGGTCTGTGGCTGTCATATCATTTGAAAATACAAATTTGTGCTGGTTATAAAGGATAATATTCACTTGAAGCTTAGATGTGTTTTTACACCTCTCTGAGTCAACAACAATTCTTTACAGAAGGACAAATAGCTCGCTCAGAAGTGTGAAGATACAGAGGAAGTCTTTGTAAGTTGACACAGACATTAGCATCACAGGATTTCACCCATCCGTCCAGTAAACTGCATGTTGAAGATCATTTGAGAATTACAGTTACACAGAGGCTGCTTGTTGAACCAGCACTTTATGATGAGTCTCAGGCAAACTCCAGAGTTATAAGGAGTGTCTTTTTTCTATGATTTCTCAGCAGAATTATGGACATTTATTCACAATGAACATCAGAGATACTGATATCCTCTGTATGTGTAGGTCACTCTGAATCTAAACATGTGCATATGATGTTTAGATTTCACTGAGTTATGACTCTGGGAGGAAGTGCGATTTTTTGGCACAAATTGCGTCAATCAGGCGCTAAGGGTTTTTAAGTACCTTAACTGCCTGCATGAGTTGTGTGTCACAGGCCAGTGGTGAGCAGGCCAAATCAGCGGCCAAACAATAACTCATTTCCTGTTGTTTTTAGAACACCAGGATGCCCCCGTCCCTTTCACCTTTCACTGTTACTCTCTCATGTCTCACAGTTCTCTGAATGTCTTTACTAGGAAGATGGAGGCATACACCACCATCCAGGATAAGTGTGTTGTGACCTCAGTATAATATTCAGTGGTTCAACAAATGGCTTGCCAGTGCTACCAACTGTGAATTTGTTCCACTGCAGCTTAGACCCAACTTACGACCCAACAAAACTTAAACCAATTGTTGATAGCGTCTCTGCTCCACAGGCTAGTTTCAATCACTTCTGGGTTGATCAAGTGCCATCAAATTTGTATCTAAATTAAAGGATAGGTTCACATTCTAGTACAATCCTCATATGCCCATATGTAAATTGCATTATCGGTTACTGTAATTGCTCCTCCTGTTCATCCTGGCGAGAACCCTTCTTCAAGCATTTTCAAGGAAAGTGATGGGGGACAAAATCCACAGTCCTCCTGTGCAAAAGTATTCCAAAGTTGAGCTGAAACTAATAAAAGATTTCAGCAGTCTGAGTGAGACAAATCAAAGTTGTATCGTTCAGAGTTACAACCTCTTTAGCACCAGGTTCCCTCTTTGTGTTATTACCTCTCTACTGCAGCTGAGCATACTAAAAAGACAGATACTCACTTTATTTGTCTAATTCAGATGGCTAAAGCCTCATATTAGCTTCAGATGAACTTTACAATGTATTTTTGCTCAGAACAATGTTATAATTTCCATTTAGACTGCCTTAGGAAAAGAAAACTTTTCAGCCAGTATGGACAGGAGGAACGATTAGAATAATCAATAACCCTTTAATGTACTATACATATGGGCATGCTAGTATTTTCAGTGTTTTTAATGTATAGAGTATCCTGCATATCCTCCATATCAAAGATCAAGAGCTTAGTCAAGCCAATTTTATTTATATAAAGCTCAAATCACAAATATGCCTAAAAGGTTTTTACAATCTGTACAACATATGTCACCTTCCATCATTAGACCTTCAATTTGGATTGGCAAGGTCATGAACTGCTTGGCCACTAAATGAATTATTTAGCCTATTCAGTTGCCTTTAGAGGTACTTTATTATATATTTTTTTCCCCTTTATATACACAATTAATGTATGTATGAGATCCTTTAAGAACTTGTTAACTCGCTATTTCTGGGTTTGTTGTTTTGTTCCTCCATGTCTGCATTAGCAAAAGCAATCAAACTTTATTAGTTTAATTCCAAGGGAAATAACATTCAAACATGCCCACGTACAAGGGTGGATTAGTAACAGGGAAAAGCAGTAGGTCTAATATTAACATGTTTCTCTAATTAAGTTTAATTAAAACATAATTACACCATAACTGAGGATTGTGTCTCTTGTTTCTATCTTCAAAATCTAAATCCAAAGTGAAGGAAAACCCTGTCAGATGGATTTGTTTTGGGACATATTCTATAGATGGGATTTCCTCTGGTGCTTGGTGCTATTAAATAAAACCACTAGGTGGCGCAAGACATGCTCGCAAAATCCAATGTGAACTTTGGCACTGAAGTCCGGACTCCACCTGGAATGTGGGTAAACTCAGATCTCAAGGTGCGGTCATATGACTCCCGGATGGCTGAATGAGAGTCAACAGGGCTGGAAATGCTTTTCTGAAACTATTTAAACAAACTTTTGTGATCTTGAACGATCCGGCTCTGCTAGAAGAGATCAGTGCTGGCTGGTTTCAGCTCCAGGTCACACAGGGAGATGGGAAGCGACGTGTTGATTAGGGAGCAGTAGTAGTCTGCGGGAGGATGACAGCCTGTTGTCTGTGGATGCGGCACGTCAGACGAGCTCTCCTTCACCTGTGAGTGGTGTGATCGCGAATACTGCAGGTACAGATGGAAGATCTGAACGACGGGAGTCCACGGCAGACAGCGGGAGAAGGGACGAGCTCACCGGACAGTCGCCAGTCAGATGTCCGCTTCCAGAGGAGAGTAGCGGTGGTCAGCTCTCCTGCTCTGGCCGCCGCGCGCCTCACCTTACCTGGAGTCATGGACGCCGAGGGGAGGGTCGACGAGTCAAGACTGAGGATGCATATTTTCAAAAACGGTACATCTATCTATCTATCTATGAAAAAACTTAAAGAACAAATGTGTCCTTTATTTAGTAACTGGGCATGCGCAAAGGACATGCAATTACATATTCAATCATAAATAGGAACTAATATCTCCCACATGCATTGCACCTGCACAATGTGATTGCTTGCACGTTTAAGTGATTTTCCTAAACATATAGCTACTGTATGTTATTTAAATAGCTTAACTTTACATAGCATCATTATGACACACTTTATCTTGTTGCATCTGTTTTATATGTTTTGCATGCAACATAAGGAGGCTATTTGTCAGTGGCTCAGTTTTAACTTAGAAACTAAAGATTCTGAGGTCACAACAGGCCAAGCAGAAATCTTAAATAATCCCATCATGCCCATTTAGAAATATAAAGTCTTTGCTAATCCAGTGAAATTCATGTTTGAAAGACTATTGGTACATTTCTGTATTAGTACAGTATGGTATGACATGGAAGTGCTTGGCATGCAGCACAGTCAACCGTTCAATCCATAACAACGTGCATGATTTTTCACACTGATCACTGTCTTGATGAGGTTTAATATTATTCCGAACAAAACATAAAAGGCTGAAAGGACCGTAGATGGTGAAAATGTGTTGATTATTCTGACTTTAGCAAATTTGTCTCCTTAAATTAAGAGGATTTCATAAAATTTCGATAATGAAGATGTGGCTTTAGTGTCCAGAAAAATAAAACCGCACATGTAATGTTTTGCTGTTGCAGTAAATAATTCAACAAGGATTTTTATGATCAGATGTGTCTGGAATTGTGATCTTTCTTGCACCCCACAAGGAAGTCAAGTGATGCTTTGCTTCAGGACATAAGCTGAGCCACAGACAAACCATTCTCTAAAATCTAACATTTCATTGTACATCAGACGCCCTTGAGCAAAAAACTCCAGTGTGACTATTGTGATAAAACAACAGATACCATTTAGAGAGTTGACGATTTCTAAGAAGCAGAATTAAAATCATGTGCGATTCAACAGTCAGACAAAACTTTTCAGTGAAGTGTGTGAAGCTAAGAAAATAAGGATACGTTTGGATTCGTGTTTCAGTGGCTCCAGTGCGTAAGTGTGTTATAGGAAACAAAACAAAACCCCGTTACTCAACTGCTCCTGGTACTATCTTGGCCTGCTGATTGGCTTTTTTTTTGTGCAGTTGAAAAAGTTTTCAGTAGCACACCAGGAACAGGACATTAAACGTCTACACAGAGGAGTTCTCACTGGGGTGAAATATCATGCTGAATCGAACATCTATATCATCAGAATCAGAGTCAGGCTCAGAATCAGGTTTATTGCCAAGTACAGTGGGTTTACACATACATGGAATTTGTCTTGGTGTTTTGGTGCATAACAATAAACATAGTAAGAGAATAAAAATAGAAAGCAAGTAAAAAGCAAGTACTGCAACAGTCAAGAAACTTAAATAAGACAGAAAACCAACAAGATAAGCAACCAATAAGAATATGAAAAAATATTATATAAAATATAAAATATGTAGAATATATCTGTTTTAAAATGAAATGAAAGAGCTGCACAGTTTGTGTAGGAATGTGCAAGATATTGACCATGGAATGTACAATTCCATCCCTACAAACATGGAAACCAAAGATTAAAGAACCTGTAGAGCAAAATATTAAATAAGACATCTCAAATCCTGGCGAAAGCAGTCAAATTATGGATCAGCGGTTAAAATATTGACCAAAAGTATACTTTACATTTTCAGTCTTTCCAACAGCTGGTTTGATAATGGCCTTGTTTAATGCAATTTGATGACCCAACAATCTCTACAGCATTGGTGAGGAAAATGCTATCATGACTGATGACAGGGTTAACAAAAAAACAACAAAAAAAATAGTATACTAAAATATTATTATTAATAAGCAAGTTTATGTTTTACAAGCCATTCCTGGCTGACTTCCTGCAAACATGAGCCAGTAGATGAAGAACAATTCTGCTGTACATGTAGTCTTTATCCAATAAAATCACTTAAAGGAAGCTGTGCATCCTTTCTTCCTCATTATAAGATAACCCCGTTGTCATGCATCCTACACACGACACATGTTCGCACATAGACATGAACATGTGCGCAGAACAGTGCAGAATACACAAAATAGCGTTTTTGAGAAGTCCAAATAGATTCGTGAGATGCAGCTTTTCCGCTATTTTGAATGATCCACACTTTGATCCATCTCATCTGGAGGGGCCTGCAAGACATAAGTTGGGTTAAATTAAAGGTATCCTGTCGAGTTTTAGACCTCTAATAGCGATACAGAGCAGCTTTTCACACACACGTATATGGGTGAAGTGATACACATTCCTGCCAGTGGTGTCAGACTATTCCACTGATGTACAGGTGGCGATAATACACCCACAAACGCAATGAGCAGTGTGTTTTGGTGAGTGACATTAAATCTAAACATAACTTTTGCTTGTTTACAAGAGAGCTCCACAGCGCACCTTTAAGGGTATCTTTAGTTCTCAAAAGAGTTATGGGACTTGTCATTGGTTGTCTTAGTTACCATCTTCTTAGGATATTTAAAGGATAGCATAGCATACCTCCATGTTGATGTAGGCAGTGTCATCAATGGCCTTCGGTTCGGGAAGTGTCTTGTTGTCATGTTTTTGGCCAGATGTGTCTCTGAAAAGACAAAAGAGACCTGTTTGGATTCTATTTTGACGAACAGGAGATCGGAAATGTTTCTTATTCCTCTAGAGTCAAAGGTGTCCACAATCATCTTCAATCTTCTAATACTAAACTTGAAACTATTAAAATCTAAACTTTATTAAACTTCTTTTTATTGCTCTTATACACAGTGATGAAAAATANTGTGACCTGTGACAGTAGGTTACTGCTATGAGGCATGTTACTGGAAGTGATTATGAATCAAATGCAAAGTTAAAAATTCATTAAAAATCATTTCAGTCACATCTATTCCTTCTTTTAATCACACAATTAAACTAGTTGTGATGTCTTCAACTGAGATTTAAGGTGAGCATAGAGAAACTTTTCTCTTCAGCAGATGAGTGTGAAAACAGCCTTCAACTACCAAACTCCAACACACATTTTTGATTGGAGGGGGACTTAAAGATGTCTGCACATGGTTCATGTAAGGAAAACACAAAGATCAGTTATGAAACAGAAATACTTTTGCAGCCTACAAGCCCCACACTCAATATACGAATGAGCAAAAAGTGAAGTTACCTTTTGTGTTTTATGCAACAGACAATTCCAGTGACAAAAATAAAGATCAGAAGTGCTGTAGCTGGTACAAAGATGGCCGTATACATATGTATTGAAGTCTTCGGGGTCGTAACATTTG
The DNA here is from genome assembly GCA_003416845.1 of Oplegnathus fasciatus. Lineage (NCBI taxonomy): Eukaryota > Metazoa > Chordata > Actinopteri > Centrarchiformes > Oplegnathidae > Oplegnathus > Oplegnathus fasciatus. The sequence continues at coordinate 762,984 of NTHP01000035.1, forward strand.
TAACCACTGTGAAAAAAATTACAATTGCTGTGAACAGCAATCTTTTTCCACACAGGAAACTGAAATACAGATTTTGACATATTAAGTATTAGTCTGAAACTGACCTGAGAAACAAACTGCGTAAAGGTTAAACTTACTTGTTGTTGGTTCAAAGGTGGGTAATGAGNAAATTGACAGTTTTCATTATGGTTATATTTTACCCTGTGCTACTTTGGGGAAATAATATTCAGCCTATTAGCAAATTGAGGAGTACAGAAACAAACTGATATAAATGTGAATGAGATAATAGATGATTTTCGGATAGGTAAATGTACATGGTATGGTCATGTTTGAACCTGATTCTGCAACAAAGTGTCTATTGACATTAATAGCCCACTTTGCATCTTCAGAACCTGTTCTAAACCAAACCAGAATTTATATTTATTAAAGTGCATACTTCATGAAATAAAATTCAAAATAAACACATCAATTCAATACAGTATGTCACCCACCTTTTGAAATAGAGACAATACAAAATAAAAGGTTATACTTGGGTTAAATAAAATAATAAATAATTAATAAAATGTTCAGATAATAAATAAAATGTTTCACTGGAATTCTTACCAGACAAAGAAATGGAGACAGATTGACGTGTGAAACTGTAGTTGTCACCCTTTGCGATGACTCTCACATAGATATTTGGTTCATTTTCCGTGATGTTTCGGATCTCGAGGGAGCGGTTTCCTTCATCTTTATTTCCAATGAGCGTGGTCTTTCCTCTGTACTTCCCAAGCACAAATGTGTCATTCGTGTGAAAAACGAATGCATTTTTGTCGTTGTCAAAGGTATTAAACTCGCTTCTCTCAGCCTTCTTCCAGTAAACTTGAACACTTGGAGTGTGATGTTTTTTCGGATAGGTAAACGTACATGGTATGTACACATTTGAGCCCGGTGTTGCATCAATATGTCTAGTGACATTAATATCCCACTTTTCACCTTCTTTATATTTATTAAAGTGCATACTTCATGAGATAAAATTCAAAACAAACACATCAGCTCAATACAGTATGTCACCCACTTTGTGAATTAGAAGCCAGGATCAGTATGAGACTGAGCTCAGTCAGGCCTGGCAGCTTCATCTGATCCAAGAAAGACATTCTGAGGTTAACTGACATAATCCAGTGAATCCAGTTTTACAGCAGTTATCTATCACATCTGGTAGCCTACATGCTACAAAACTAAGCTTCCCGTATTCAGCCATTTACAGTGTAAATACTTACTGTGAGGGGGACCCAGAAGAGGTTGTAGGGCTTTCCTGTGCTTTGTCAATATGTTTTAGAAGTTAACATAGCTGTGAAATTCTTGGGTGTGTTTCCTGTTGCTCAGTGTTGAACTGAAAAAAAAAGCAAGTTAGGACAGATAACAGATAAGTGAGCACTGACTACAGTATAACTTTCTCATTGAGTTTGAGGGCAAATGTTATACACGTATGCATGAAGAATCTTGAGGGCAAACCCTTCGACTGCTCTTTATGGTCTGTGCCTGTCAGTTCAATTGAAAATACACATTTCTGCTGGTTATAAAGGATAATATTCACTTGAAGTTTAAGTGTGTTTTTACACCTCTCTGAGTCAACAACATTTCTTTACACAGGACAAATAACTCGGAAGTGTGAAGATACAGAGGAAATCTCTGTATGTTAACACAGACATTAGCGTCGCAGTAAGGTCGCATAATACGTGTAAGATTTCACACAGATAGAGACGTCCTGTAGGGAAACTTAGCTCAGTTTGGGAAAATGTAGCGTTAATCAGAAATATTAAGTGCAACCACTTTACCATAATAATACCAAAACCATTGGTCTTGGATATCAGTCAAGAGTGTCAAAAGTGGTATAACGAGCGAAACATCAGAATCAGAATCAGGTTTATTGCCAAGTACAGTGGGTTTACACATACAAGGAATTTGTTTTGGTGTTTTGGTGCATAACAATAAACATAGTAAGAGAATGAAAATAGAAAGCAAGTAAAAAGCCAGTACTGCAACTGTCAAGAAACTTAAATAAGATAGAAAACCGACAATAAAAATATGAAAAAATATTATATGAAATATAAGATAAAAGGCTGAAAGGACCACATATGGTGAAAATGTGTTAATTACTCTGAATTTAGCAAATTTGTCTCATTAATGAAAGATTTCATAAAATTTTGTGAATTAACATGTGGCTTTAGTGTCCAGAAAAATAAAACCACACATTTAATGTTTTGCTCTTGCAGTAAGTAATTCAACAAGGATTTTTATGATCAGATGTGTCCGGAATTGTGATCTTTATTGCAGATCGAAAGGAAGTTAAGTGATGCTTTGCTTCAGGACATAAGCTGAGCCACAGACAAACCATTCTCTAAAATCTAACATTTCATTATACATCTGATGCCCTCGAGCAAAGAACTCCAGTGTGACTATTGTGATAAAACAACGGATACCATTTAGAGAGTTGGTAATTAAAATCATGTGCAATTCAACAGTCAGACAAAACTTTTCAGTGAAGTGTGTGAAGCTAAGAAATGAGGATACGTCTGGATTCGTGTTTCAGGAGTGGCTCCAGTGCGTAAGTGTGTTATAGGAAACAAAACAAAGCCCTGTTACTCAACTGCTCCTGGTACTATCTTGGCCTGCTGATTGGCTTTTTTTGTGTGTAGCTGAAAATTCTCAAGTTTTCAGTATCACACCAGGAACAGGACAATAAACATCTACACAGAGGAGTTCTCACTGGGGTGAAACATCACTCTGAATCTACCGTCCATGAGCAGGAATGTGGGAATTCACCCTGCTTTTCTGCAGCCTTTTGACCTTTATGCACATTCCATCCCCACAAACATGGAAACCAAAGATTAAAGAACCTGCGGAGCAAAATATTACATAAGACATCTCAAATCCTTGTCTCAAATCCCGATGAAAGCAGGGTAAAGTTCACCAAAAGTTTGGATCAGTGATTGATTCCCTGTTTTTCTAGCTGCAGAGCTCTTATTCTTGCATGTGATCTATTCAGGGTTTATCTTGGTCTGGTGGTTTGATTGAATGATAATAGCTGAAATCAGTCAGTTATATTGATCACTATAAATGATCAAAAGGTTTTCAATCCCCGTCCAGGTGGTGTGTCTCCCTCTGAGCGCGGCCTGGTGTGGCGGTTCCTGTTTGGGATGTACCCGTGCAGCTCAACAGCTTTAGAGCGCTCTCTGCTGCAGGAGCAGTTGGTCGTACGTTACCGGGTCATGAAGAGAAAGTGGCAGCAGTTCTTTCCTCCGGCTATGCGGATGCACCTCAACGGCACTGATGGTAAAAGCCCAAACATGCACCAACTCTGTCACAATGAGGGAAGTCATACAGCTCTCAAGTGTGTCAAACTTTCATTCTTGTTTTTTTCTTTTCCTTCCTTCACTGTTCTAAAAAACATCTCTGACCATATTATTTTATCTTCAATCCAGCTGAGTTGGTAGCAGCAGTCAGGTACTTTGACCAGAGGCAAGCACAGGCCCAGCAACAGACCCAGGACCAGTCTGAGGAGGTCAGGGACAGACTGGCTTTCTTGGAGCTTCAGGCACAGGTTAGATTAGTTAAATAAATTGTTATCTTTTCTATTTTATATGTACTTCTGTTTTTCTATTCAATACATTTCTGCTTTTGTTCTGTTTTTTAGATTTCTGTAGTTGCATGGCATATTTTTTCTTTGTTTGGTGGAAGAGAAAAGATGAACTGTTTAAAGTGGGAGGAGTGAAGTAAGTTTAGGGAAATTACACAACAGGATCTTATTATGTTAAACAAACTGTTTAATCATGTGTTTACATATGGTATCATTTAATCTCTTTGTACTAGCTAAGGTGTTTAGCAATTCTCTCTGGAGAGTGTGTGCACTTAGGAACGGCTGATAGATTTGTTCATGCAGATAATGATACTCCACATGCAACTTAAACAGAGTGATACTCTCAACAAACTACTGACGCTAGGTGGCAGTTACAGTCAATAGTGGTCAAATATATTTGTCTCTACATTTCCCTCCTGTTACCAGATATTGTTTGAGAGGGTCACATTTGACCAAGAGGAGCTGCGGGAGGCCACGCGAATCATTGACAAGGATGTCCCAAGAACTAACAGAGACCTGAGCTATTACCAGTGAGTGATTGTGAGCCTTAAGATATGAGTCAACAGATAGTGTATGGGATTCGATGGCTGACCCCTTGATGTGAAGTTTGTGGGAGTAAACATTCAGACATTTAGTTTTAAGCAGCTAAAACGGATCCTTCACTTTCTGCTCACCTCTGTTGGCCCAGAAAGGAAAACACAAAGCAGAAGACTGTTACACTTTGTTTAATTAAGCCGGTCGCTCAAGCCTTGTTTTCTCTTTGATTCGGCTATAAAACTTAAAGCTTTAAATGATCAATTGAAGTTCATTTCTGTTTTAAATGATTTACAACTAGCTGTTTACAGTTTAGCAGCATTTTCTACTGTTAAGAGATTTGTCCTAAATACAAGCATGTTGGTGCTATACTGAAATAATACAAATAAAATAAAAATAAATAATGCAGGGCTTAGCTTGAAATTGTGGCTTGAAAGCTTGAGTAACATCTGCAACTTTGTATCACAAATAACTACTTATAAGTGCTAACTGCTGTCAGTATAAAAGCCATTCAAGTAATTCATTTAAACTAAATTTAACTAACTATATTGCATATATATTGTGTCGAACCAATTCTGCTTACTTATGCCATACTAATAATTTATGTCTGCAGGGGTGAAGGTTCAGGCAATCTGTTGGTGTTGAGAGATATCCTCATCACTTATGCTGCTTTTCATCCAGGTAAACGACGAGAATGAGCCCACCTCAGGTTTATTGACGCTGACTGGATCAGACAGCACTAGAGGCTGTGTGTTGTGCCGTTAAAGACGCTAACTGTTTGTTTGTGCACCACTTGTCTTGATCGCTGATCCAGAGGTCAGTTATGCCCAAGGAATGAACGACCTGTGCAGCCGGTTCCTGGAGGTTCTTGACTCTGAGGTCGACACTTTCTGGAGTTTCTCCTGCTACATGGAGAAATTCTCCAAGGACTTCAGGGCTGATGGTCTGCACAGAAAAATAGGTGGGGCGACCAAAAAGAGATGCAATTTCATATATAATTGTTTGGTTGTTTGTTTTATGGGATCCCCATCAGTTTTTCCCTTGGCAACAACTACTCTTCCTGGGATCCATATTCAAATGAAATACATATAGCCAACAATGTACTTACACTTCATACAGTAAGCAAGTTACAGCATTAACATTCAAAATCATACATATACATTAAAACAATTAGAACAATTTAAATCGATTAACAGGTAGAGCAATCTCACTTCATCTAAACATCCATGTTGCAGAAAATGAAAGGAAGCCTNTTTTTTCATAGCATTTGTCTTTGGTTGGGGTAGTGTAATGTGACCCCTCCTCGGCTGCCTTGTTTGATAACTGTGTGTATTTCCAGAACATAATTTATAATAATTAAATAATAATTTTCAAATACATACAATAATTATATTTCTTAACAAAATTAATAAACTATATCTCAACCTATCCTCAACCTTCAGCCATGTGAGATCAGCACACATTTTATCTATGCTTGCGCTTACTGAACAGTGAGTGCAAATCAGTCTTTTTTGGCAGCACTTGACCAGATTACTGAGCAGTAATCAAGATGAGACAATACTTTGGCTAGTTTCACCTGCAAGGTGCAACCTGGACTAAGACATGGGGAGCACCTTCTTATATGTGTTATAAATGTTATGTTTCCAAGATATAGTACATGTTGTGAAAGGAGATTTGCTCCTAAATGTAATTACAAAACATATTTGGGACCTCTAGTGGTAAAATAAGGATATTGAAAACTTATCTCCAGGACTATAATTCCAGTGCGTGCAATCAACTATAACATTATACTGTATATATTAATATATATATAAATGTTGAGATTTTCTCATGCTGTGTATTGAACTGATTAGTTCATTCACAAGTGCTAGGTTTGATGCTAGGTTAGACATTCAGACAAAAAACATATAAAATCACATAACACTGGGCCAAAACAGACAGTAAAACAGTTCCACTACAGATTCCACTGCAAGAAAAAACAGTCAGTATAAATTAGTTTAGATTCTGCTGTATAAGAATATGAAAGAGTTGTGTTGTCTTTTAGAGTTGGAGGCAGCCCTTTTAAAGGAACTGGACCCTCAGCTTTATGCTCATTTGGTCACAGACAGTATGGAGAGCTTCACCTTCTGCCACAGGTAGATCTGCGTACGTCTTTGGTATCATTCTGTATTTTTATTCTCTGTATCTGAATATGGGTTTATATGTGTTTTTATTCCACATGCACATTTTGTTTGTGTGTCTGTGCATACGTTGTCCCTCCTTTAAGGTGGCTGCTGCTGGGTTTCCAGAGGGAGTTTGAACACAGTGACGCACTACGCTTGTTCGAGATCCTGAGTTGTGACCACCTGGAGCTTATCTCGCAACAAGTAGACCGAGCCCGTTATCAGGAAAGGCTGGCACGAAAATGCAGCACAGGTGAAACCCAGAACTCAAGTTGGCAGAATAAAGTGTGGAGGGATAGTTTGCTCTGTTAAATGTCTAACTTTAATGTAGCAACATGTCTTTGCCTTTTGATGTTTGCAGAGGATAATTCTCAGTCAGAGCCGCAGGCCATCAACACTGACTTCACCTTTGAGCTCTTCATCTGTGCAGCCATCCTGTTAGAGAACAGAGAGTCTCTGCTGCGGTGCCGAGATGATGTACAACTCATCCAGTTTACTAGCAGGTTTGTCTTCTAAGACATGAAAACCTCATCACAAAAAAGGGGATTGTGTATTTGTTAATGAATGCGTTGGTTAAACCTTTGCCTTTTTGTGCAGCCTTCAGGGAACACTGGACCTGAACAGCACGCTGAAGAAAGCAGAGCACCATTTGTACAACTACTGCAAGCGCTGTGCTTGGGACTATATGAATGGGCGCTGCAGAGCACACAAGAGCAAAGAAGAGGACTTTCTGTATCAGCTCCGTAGTTTACTTGTTTTAAAGTGATAGCCACTATTTAAACTGACTTCAAAGACTCTTATGAAACTGTAATTTGTAGAAGGGGACATATGATCTCTATTTGGAGTTTTGATGGCACATATTCTTTGTGTTTTTATTTCTGAGGGAAACACAGTGATGTACTGATGGCTGCTTACTTTAAGTTTGATCAGTTACTACTGATTATCATAAATGTATAGTATTTATTGTATGAAAGTTGACCATTGCCAACTGTAGGTCATTCAGGTTGCTCTCCTGAACTCCATGAGTATGAAAAGCTTAATGTCTTAGTACCTCAGAATCAGAATCAGAATCAAAGCTTTAAAGGATTGTTTTTTTTGGGTTATGCAATATTCAACTGCTAGAAGAAAAGAACTGCTTGACAGGCACGAGTAAATACTAAGATCTGGTGTGTCGCAACAGGTGCTGCCTGTAACGGACTGCAGTTACATTTAATGTCAGATGGCCTATGTGTCAGAGAGGCCTATGTAACCAGAATAGACATTCAGTTTTTGAGCTCTTGCAGAGGGACCATGCAGTGAGGGGAAGGGAAACTTATTGCACAACTGTGTCTTAAATAGAGAGTGAAACACATACACAATATAAATATTATTAAAAAAATATACCTCAGTAAAACTACTGAAGAGTGTTTACTATGTGGTATTGGCAATATTCATGTTCAGTTTTCTTATATACCTTACATAACCCCAGGGGTCAGCATTGACCAACTTTGATAACTTGAAGTTTTGTTCACACTATGAATGAAAACCCCCTCAATTTACTAACCAGTGCCTGCAGGTAATAGATAAACCGGGATAAAAAAAAAGTAAGACACTGAATTTGAAATGTAGGAATGCAAAAGAAAAACCTCAAAAACACACAAAGGTACATGACATTGTACAACTACAGTTATTCTACAGATACATACCTCAATGCAAGGCACAAGCCTGCCCATCGGGAGCAACTTGGGGTTCAGTGTGGGGTTCAAGGACACTTTGATATGTGGACAGGAGGAGCCGGGGATGGAACCACCAGCCTTGCAATTAATGGACGACGTGCTCTACCACGGCCACCCTACAAAACACATCACTGCTAACAATCTCTAAAATGAGCAAATAGTGTGAGCTTTCTATTGCAGCTCCTGTACTGCAAATGACATAAACATCTGGGTGAGATTTGAGGCTTTTTATGATCAAACAACTTTTTATGACAAAGTGCACACTGATCAGAACTGAACTGTCCATGTCCACTGAAGTTTAAGGCCATCCAGAGATTTTAACAATGGTTGAAATGTATTTTGAAAAATGTAACAATGTCAGTGTTCAATGTCTCAGCAGCATGGGTCATAGAGCATGTGATCAACATTATCTATGTTCAGGAACTACTTTTTCATAACAGAGCAATGTTCACATAATAATGAAAACATGTTTAGTTTAGTTGCCAAATCAAAGCCCTATCATTTGACATTTTTAATTTTACTTTTTGTTTGCTTTGCTCAACTAGCAGAGGGCTACAGGGGTAAGGAAGGAAGGCAAGGAAATCCAATCAATAAGCAGAAACACAGGCCTAGAACTTTCCTTGGTAGAGTCACCTGACACCCTGATGGGCTCTCCCTGCACAGTGCTCTATATACGCTGGGGAGCAGAGACACTCGCCCTCTTAGTCTGCCTGCCAGGAGAGGGAAAGGAGTGCTGGAGAGGAGTGTTGTGCGCTTGGCGAAAACAAAGCACCACTTTAACTCAGTAAACTCTCAAGTCTTGAACATCTGTCGCCGCAAGGTAACCCCTTCTATAAGAAGCATTGCACTCAGCCTGCCTTCATAGTCTGTCTTGCTTGCTGCTTTAAAAGCCTAATCACCAAATGTGAGAGGTATTTCCAAATAAGTGAGGCTTGCATGGTTTCTGTCAAACAATGGCATGACAAGCTGAAGCAGAATCCCTACAAAAAACCACAGTTCAGCGACTCTGGCAAATAAAATGTCTCTTTGGATGATTTTAATGATTTCCATATCACAATAATGTCAGTTGGATGTGATCTTGCCTCTTCAGGATTCTTCTTAACTATAAAGTATGGCTAAAACAGAATCTAATACAAACCTCCCGCATATGTCTATTGTTTTGTCACAGGTCACGTCCTGTTCCAATGTATTTTTTTGGAACTGCATGTGGCAAGTTTCAGACATGGGTAGGACAGGCAGTGAAGCAACAGCACTATGTCAGCATTTTCTGCTCTGTGTTACACAACTGCATAACAAGTGATAATTCAATAGTCTAGTTGAAGCAGCTCTGGGACACTAAAGGGACAAAGTTTCTACTGTCACCCATTAGGCATACAGACGAAAAAAAAAATCTAAAAATCTTTTAATTTAATCAAGACAGTTTTGTACTCTGTGAAAAGTTTTATGTCCTGCCTCAGTCAGCTGGTTTTATCAGATCCCAGCCTCATGCAACAAGAGGCTTTTGTTGAGTTCTTCACTAATCAAATATGTTTGTTACTGCACCTCAAAGCTGTAGTTTACTGTGTGTATTTTTGTTTTTTAAGCCCTCTGTCTTAATAGGAACCAGGCAAGTCTTGCCCGCTAGTGATTGATAAATGATCTCTTATTTTTTTAGCCACCTTCCCCTCATTGCCATGTAGACACGCTGATACTTATTATAGTAACTGTAAGCTATTTGGAGCCAGCTGTTGGAAAATAGACACAGCGATCACTATTCCGGGATCAGTACATCACATTTCACCAGCCTGACTGAGACACTGTAGTGTTATATTGCTGAGGGAGGAGTGGAGAGAGGAATTAAAGGGCAGTGTGACCATAGTCCAGTCATTTGGTCTCGAGTGTCAGGAGGTGGTTTAAGCCACTATGCCGTGGATCCTACTCTACCACTAGCTGAGTCTCACGTGGCCGTGAATCTGGACTTAAATAACAGGGACATGCACACCTTTGTAGATACAGTAGGTATACATGGGTGTACATAGTATGCAGGTGTATACACATTGTTTGAATGACACTACAAGCAAACTAGTTTTTACAAAACAATTAAAATCAGAAAGAATATACATCCTTTATTTAGTGATGATGAAAACGTGCACTAATCTTGGGTTACTGTCCAAAATAAAAAAGGCTACAACTACTAACACATTTTTCTTTTATCTAAGATGTCTAAAGGACCAGCAGTAGGCATTGATCTGGGCACCACATATTCCTGTGTGGGCATCTTCCAGCATGGCAAAGTGGAGATCATCGCCAATGACCAAGGAAACAGGACCACACCCAGCTATGTGGCCTTCACAGACACTGAGAGACTGATTGGAGATGCTGCCAAGAACCAGGTGGCCATGAACCCAGCCAATACTGTATTTGGTAAGGACTACAACACCCACAATGTAACATGCTCAAAAACTGTGATTCAAAGTTATTATTCTCATTCTCCTCACTGCGACAACTTATCCTTTTGAAGAAAAAAAATTCGCACTTTTTATTTAACTGTATATACTCTGCGGACTTAACATATGACTTAAAGTGTCTTGTTTCTTCTCTTAAATCTCCTTCAGATGCTAAGCGTCTCATTGGTCGTAAGTTTGATGATCCTGTGGTGCAGTCAGACATGAAGTACTGGCCCTTCAAGGTTGTGAATGACTCATCCAAACCTAAGGTGGAGGTTGAATACAAGGGTGAGATCAAGAACTTCTACCCTGAGGAGATTTCCTCAATGGTCCTCACCAAGATGAAGGAGATCTCTGAGGCTTATCTCGGCAAGGTACATGACAATAATTGTATAAAACTGCTCGAAATGACAGGAAACTGGCAAGAAACAGTACTTAATATTTGCACCTGTTACACACTTAAAAGAAAACCTTATCTAAAATATAATACCTCAGAATCATAGCAGGCAATTTCCACTGCCTCAAAAGGTCTCTATAAGTGCCTTGCGGTCTCTAACCACAATTTTTCCTGTTTGCAATGTGCTGACAGATCAAAAAAAACAGAACAGTTTGAACACATAAATGCTACTGTCTTTACAGCCCATCACCAACGCAGTTATCACAGTTCCTGCTTACTTCAATGACTCCCAGCGTCAAGCCACCAAAGATGCTGGAACCATCGCTGGGCTTAATGTGCTGCGCATCATCAATGAGCCCACTGCTGCAGCCATTGCTTATGGCCTGGATAAAAAGGTTACTAAGTAATAAAATGCTAACCTTAACGTATTTTATGTTCCCATTAGTAATTTAATTTAGTAATAGTAAACTTACCATTTATTTTAGGTTGGCGGTGAACGCAATGTCCTTATCTTTGACCTTGGAGGTGGTACTTTTGATGTGTCAATCCTGACTATTGAGGATGGCATCTTTGAGGTCAAGTCCACAGCTGGTGACACTCACTTGGGTGGTGAGGACTTTGACAACCGCATGGTTAACCACTTCATTGGTGAGTTCAAGCGCAAGTTCAAAAAGGAAATCAACAACAACAAGCGGGCTGTGCGTCGCCTGCGCACAGCCTGCGAGCGTGCCAAGCGCACCCTCTCCAGCAGCACCCAGGCCAGCATTGAGATCGATTCACTCTACGAAGGAGCAGATTTCTACACTTCCATCACCAGGGCCCGTTTTGAAGAGCTCAATGCTGACCTGTTCCGTGGAACCCTTGAGCCTGTGGAAAAGGCCCTGAGGGATGCCAAGATGGACAAGAGCCAGATCCATGACATTGTCCTGGTGGGTGGCTCCACACGTATCCCCAAGATTCAAAAGCTGCTGCAGGACTTCTTCAATGGCCGTGACCTCAACAAGAGCATCAACCCTGATGAGGCAGTGGCCTATGGTGCAGGTGGGTATCTCTACAGCATTTAGGTTTAAACTCGTTTTCTAGTCATGTTACTCTTTTTGTATGAGTGCTGTTGTTCAAAAACTATTGAGTGGTTTATATGAAAGCTGTCTTGTCATCATGACATTAGTTTCACCATTTGGAAACTCTTCACAGCTGTGCAGGCAGCCATCTTGGCTGGTGATAAGTCTGAGAATGTACAGGACCTGCTCCTGCTGGATGTCACGCCCCTGTCCCTGGGAATTGAGACTGCTGGAGGAGTAATGACTGTCCTTATCAAAAGGAACACCACCATCCCCACCAAGCAAACCCAGACCTTTACCACCTATTCAGACAACCAACCTGGTGTGCTCATTCAGGTAGAGCAACCTTGAAGTAAAGTTCTAGACAAATAGCAGTTCACTCCCCATTGCACCGGTGTGTTACAATTAGTCCTGAATGTATTCACGGGTGCATCAGAATCTGATCTGAGTAATTGTTTTCAGGTTTATGAAGGTGAGAGAGCCATGACTAAGGACAATAATATCCTGGGCAAGTTTGAGCTGACTGGTATTCCACCTGCTCCCAGAGGTGTCCCTCAGATTGAGGTGACCTTTGACATAGACGCCAATGGCATTCTCAATGTGTCTGCAGTGGACAAAAGCACTGGGAAGGAGAACAAGATCACCATCACCAATGACAAAGGTAGATGACCACATTAAATACTTTTCCAAATCAGGAGCATTAAAAGCTAATATAGCTCAGCAGCTGAAAGAATGCTGAACTTGAGCAGAGAGAATACATGAGTATATATTGCACAGGAGGTACAGAGCTTTGTATTTTGTCCTCCCATAGGGCGGCTGAGCAAGGAGGACATTGAGCAAATGGTGCAGGAGGCAGAGCAGTTCAGGGCTGAGGATGAGGCCCAGAGAGATAAGGTCACAGCCAAGAACTCCCTCGAGTCTCTGGCCTTCAACATGAAGAGCACTGTGGAGGACGAGAAGCTCCAAGACAAGATCAGCCCTGAGGACAAAAAAACCATCATAGACAAGTGCAACGAAGTCATTGCCTGGCTGGACAGGAACCAGGTAAGAATCCATTGACTGAACAATGAGTCTTGATAAGGGACAGAGGTTCCTCTTTGCCTCACATTTTGAAAGCAGAACTGTAATCTCTTGGTATACTCACACACTGTAAACAATGTGAAGCAATTCCTCCACTTCCTTGTCTAAATTATTACTTTGTTCCTTCTCCTGTTCCTTACCCAGACGGCAGAGAAGGATGAGTACGATCACCAGCAGAAGGAACTAGAGAAGGTGTGCAACCCCATCATCTCCAAGCTATACCAGGGGGGTATGCCAGGAGGGATGCCTGGAGGAATGCCAGGAGGAATGCCTGGTGGCTTCCCTGGTGGAGCTGGAGGCGGCTCCTCCTCTGGCCCAACTATTGAGGAGGTCGACTGAACACTCTGCTGACAGTGTCTTTATCTCAGAGCCGGAATACACATCCAATAAACATTAGATCACAGGCTTATTTTGATTTAAATTCTTGGGAAGTTTCTTCAAAACATTAAGATTTCAGTATCTGACAAATCTAAGCAACTACTAAATCCGGCATTTGCACAGTTACAATATTCAGTCACACAATGTCTTATGTGATCATCAGAGTCTGAGTCATTAAATCAATAAAGATCACCAATGGGGTTCTGATTTGCAAAATGTACTGTGTGTTTCTTGTGATTTATTTTTTTTCAATATAATTACATTTCCGAATGACACTTACAGTATTCATTAGTGCATAAAATATGTATGCACTGAGACACTCAAGTTGCAGCTGTTGAAACTCTAGAGTGGTTCCTCTAAACAGACCACAAAGTGGTTTGATCAGTATCTTTTTTCCTGTCAATTAGCCAGTCTTACACACAGGAAATGTTGTCACATACAGAAAAACATGATAAAAAGGTGTTGATGTAGTTAGGTGAAGCATTTATCTACAGTATTTGTCGTGTCTTGTTTCCGCTGATGTGTGAGGTGAGAAACAAGTGTGCAAGCAAAGGTGTATACAGCTTGATATATTGATTGGGGTGCTAATGTATCATAAACATGAATTCAAAAACATATGAACTGTAAAGTTACAGAAAACAAAGTTTTTTTTCTTTTCAGAGTAATAACAAGGGGCAGCGTTGTTACTTCTTACTAATGCAATAATTATGCAACACATTTTTTTTGCTAAAAGCCATGACCTATATGCACAAGAACAGGACAAACACAAGCATAAGACTATGAATGTTTCAGTTATAAGTCATCTCAAGTGCTTATCACCAGGTGTTCTCTTCTCAGACCTATCACAGCCATTGGTGTGTGTGTGTGTGTGTGTGTGTGTGTGTGTGGTGGGGGGGTACCTGCTGTATGGAGTGCTACACATGAAACTCAGGGTCAAGTGTGTGTGATACACATATAAAAGCCAGCGTCCCACACATCTGAGGCACAGGGACGTGAATCACGATTGAGACATGGCAATGTTCTTGCTTGTCAGTTGTTTTGCTCTTGTGGCCTCTGCACTGGGTGAGTGACTGGCTGTTTACCACTAGATTACCATAATACCAGATTATTCTGTGTGGTGTGGCAGCAATTGTGGGTATCATTTCTGATGCTTGGCTACCTGCGTGTAAACACAATAGTACACAGAACACTTCCTGGTATATGTGCCATATTTTGGGACAAGTAGATCATTTTTTGATTGTGTGCTTGGACCTCAGGGTGTGGAGTGCCTGCTATCAAGCCCCAAGTAGGCGGATACAACAAGATTGTAAATGGGCAGAACGCTGTGTCTGGGTCCTGGCCCTGGCAGGTTTCTCTTCAGGTAGCCTAAGTACTGCACCTTTGCTACAATCACAACCCCTTATGTAATTCAGATGAAAAAATGCCATTCAGAAAAGATCGTAAATATGCATCTTCTCACTCTTAGGATGGTAGGGGATTCCACTTCTGTGGAGGATCCCTGATCAACCAATACTGGGTTGTCACTGCTGCTCATTGCCGCGTTTCGTAAGTAATTTTGATAAAATCCTATATCCATGTGAGAAACATCCCAACATTGCCATCTCTATAATCACTCCTCTGTCTGTTTTTATTCTCTCCAGTCCTGGAAACCATCGTGTTATCCTGGGGGAACATGATCGTCAGTACAACAGTGAGCAAATTCAGGTCAAGTCAATTGCCAGGGTAAGCAACAACATAACACATATATGCTTTCTTTTCTTTATAGAAATGTAATCTTTTAACTGCAGTAGTCATCCAGGCATTATATTTGCTTATAATAATGCACATGATTACTTCATCATTAACTAATGGATTATAAATAACTTGATTATGAAAGTGTTACTAAAAAGTGTCGTATCTTCTTACTCAACAATGATCTTGTTCCTGCTGCATATCTGTTCCTGTTTTTGAATTCATTTGAAACTAGTGGCAGGCCAGCCCACATTCTGTAATAATAATATATACTGGCATCATATTTGCTTATGATTTATGCTCACCTTTCCACCCAGGCTATCACTCACCCATACTACAATGCCCAGAACTTCAACAATGACATCACCCTTCTGAAGCTGTCGTCCCCAGTGCAGATGACGTCCCGTGTGTCTCCGGTGTGCCTGGCCTCCTCCAGCACCAGCATCCCCTCTGGAACCAAATGTGTCACCACTGGGTGGGGCAAGACTGGCCAAACCTGTGAGTGAGCGAATGATTTCTGAGTCTTACACGCAGGGTAAATTTGCAAACAGACATAAACTCACACAGGTATGAACAGTTCCAAAGGCAAAATATAAAGGCACTGCTAAATATCTACCATACCTCCCTAAGAACGGTGTAAAAGATTTGTTTGTGCGGCTGGCCTCATCTCCCTTCTTTCTCCGTTCTCAGCAAGCCCCCGCTACCTCCAGCAGACTGCCCTGCCTCTGCTCAGCCCCGCTCAGTGCAAGCAGTACTGGGGTTACAACAGAATCACTGATGCCATGATTTGTGCTGGTGCTTCTGGAGTGTCCTCCTGTCAGGTAACACCCATTTCAAAGCCTGAAACATAGATTTGTAAGAATTAAAAGTAATTAAAATAACAATCAGTTAAATGAACCAATTGTTCACCATGAATAATTAAATTTTATACATTTGCAAATGACAAATTATTTGTTGATATACAAGCATTAGTTAATGATTAACAAATAATTTACATAAATGTGTAAATTATAATTTGATGATAACAAATGATTATTAAACTGTTAAGTGAATGTTAACAAATATTTTGTAAATGAACAATTACTTAAACATTTTCAAATATCATACACATAATATCCAAATTGATCATGAATAGTTCAATATTCACAGAATACATAAAAGCAGTCTTTACTTTCTGAGCTGCTAATAGATTTTGCAAACAAGCTACTAGTAATGCACATGGTTATGGGTTTTAAATGACTTGATTATGAAAGTGTAACTAATAAGGGATCTTCTTGCTCAACAGTGTTCTCGCTTTATATCTGTTTTCCTGTTTTTGAATTAATTTGAAACTAATGGCAGGTTAGCCCACATCCTGTAATATAAACGGAACACAAGGTCCGTTGACTGCACCACTATGAAGCAATATCAAGTATGATGCATGCTCTTAAAAGTTACCAGAAAACATGTGTCTCATTTCAGGGTGACTCTGGTGGCCCTCTGGTCTGTGAGAACAGTGGAGTGTGGTCCCTTGTGGGTATTGTGTCCTGGGGCACCTCTAACTGCAATGTGCGCACCCCTGCTGTGTACGCCCGTGTGTCCTACCTGCGCAGCTGGATCGACCAGATTGTTGCTTCCAGCTAACGTGCAAACAAGCACACAATCTGAAATATGCATATGCCTACATGTTTTCCCGCACTTCATCATCCTGCTGCTCACTGTGACCAATGACTGATACCATTCAGAATCAATATTAGCTGTCACAAGCATGTTACTACTTCTATTGACTTTGAATGGTAGCAATGGTGCATTTGTGAGAGATCATGCAATAAAAATATAACTCTTAAGAACCATAGTGTTGGTTTTTATCTTTTACATTCATGTCAACCTGACAGGCTGGAATGTGTATGTGCACAGTGCGTGTGTGTGTGCGTGTAGATTGGGTGGACGGGGTGAAAAGGGGTAATGTGCAATAAGCCTGTGAATATTCTGTGCAGCATACAACAAACAAGCATCAAAATGCAAATGAAAGTAGTTTTGGGTTGATTCCATTTGGTAGTAGTACAAATGGGTAACCACAAATACTTTTCAATATGTTGAAACACACAACATAAATACTTAATGAGGCTTAATGCCTAATTGCAAAGCCATGGCACCGGCAGAAGTACTGTGTCATTGACAGCTGCATGAACCGAGAAGGAGGAGCAATCAGAAAGAGAGAATGAGTAAAGGCAGAACCAGATAGTGATCAACTTAGACTCTCGCTGCAGCAGAAAAATGAGTGCTGGTAAGATACTTTAAACATATAATTGCATTGCTTTTAAACTGCCTTAACGGAAATGTGGTCTACCGCAATTTGTTGCTAAATCAATCTAAAATAGGTGTGCATAAACCTTATTTTTAGTTAATAGGTAATATTTTCTGATCACAACAAAAATTGAGTGAAATGAGTAGAAAAGTCAACTTGCAATTAAGTTTGCAAAGTATTCTGTCACTACTCCATCCAATGTTGTACTATAGTGGGAGCCAATGTTGCATAGAACATGTGCCAGGACAGGAGCATTTTAAAATATTATGATAAAAACTACAAAATCATATACAGTTAATTAAAATTAGATCATTTACACTATCTGGTAATAAAAGTAATCAAATCCTGTGTTTTCTCAGTGCATATTGCAGAATGTGTTGACGTTACTAATGTCAGTAATGCCACATTTCGGTTTTGTTCATTAGATAACATCAGTTCCACTGACGGTGAACCAGATGGGATGGAAGGGGTTACCAGAATTGTGCGCTCAGTCTCCCTGGTCCTCTACTGCATGATACTTATCATTGGGACTCTGGGCAATGGTCTGGTCATCTACGTGACAGGCTTCAGAATGAAGAGAACAGTCAACTCAGTTTGGTTTCTCAACTTGGCCCTGGCTGACTTCCTCTTTACGGCCTTCCTGATTTTTACGATCATTTCTCTCTCTCAGGACCACCACTGGCAATTTGGACCTGTCATGTGCAAGCTCAACAGCTTAGTGATTGTTGTCAACATGTTTGCCAGCATCTTTCTTCTGACAGCCATAAGTCTGGATCGTTGCCTGTCAATCTGGGTGGTGGTGTGGGCACAAAACAAGCGCACCGTCCGCAAAGCTCAGCTCATATGTGCTGTCATCTGGGTGACTGCTGTGGTCTGCAGCATCCCTTTTATCACTTTTCGTTGTGAGGTTTTGCAAATGGACAAGATTTACTGTGGTTATCCCATTACCATTACATATGAACAAATGCGCAATCTCCGCATTTTTCGCTTCGTTGTGGGCTTCCTCATCCCATTCCTGGTAATATTTGTTTCTTATGTGGCCATAGGTGTTCGTGCAGGGCGCCTGCAGAGGACCAGGAAAAAGAGACCTCGCCGAATCATTTTCTCTATCATTCTTGCATTCTTCATCTGCTGGTTGCCCTTCCATGTTTTGCAGTTTATAGAATTAAAGATGTATAGTAACCCAGATATCCACAATATTGTTAGGATTGGAGGTATTCTGAGTGGGAGTCTGGCTTTTACGAACAGCTGCCTGAACCCAATTCTCTATGTTTTCATGTGTGACGAATTCCAGACGAAGCTCAAGCAGTCCATATGCTTTGTGCTAGAGAGTGCCCTGGCAGAGGACCATTTGTCATTTATGTCCTCTCGCTCCTTGTCATCACACCTTTCCCGGATTTCTCGGAAGTCTGACTCTGCTGCACCTTTGGACAGGAAAGACACCACCACTTCCTTAACCTTCACAGAGAGCAAAGTGGTCATCACTGAGGAGACACTGAACACTGATTAAGATCGCCGCGTCGGACAGGAGATGTAAATATAATGAATCCACATTTTTTAAACTTGTAATCACACAAGCTGAAAATTACATGTAAAATTGATTCGGACAGTATATCTGTGCACAGAAAAAAAATGAGTAGAACACTTGTTATGAGTGATTTGAATGTTTTTCACGTTAAAGCGGCTTCTCACAAATAGGTGTTTTCACTTATGGCTGATAAGACATCCCCCTGATACTTATGTTGCATCTGTGATAACCTCCACCTTTTTCTTACTAGTACACTGAGTTAGCTCTATGCTCTATGTCTAAACAACCAGAATAATTGAAACCACCTGTGTGGGTGTGCTGCAGCTTCAAGATGTAAATATTAAGTTCTTTGTGAAACGATGAATATAAAACATTTAAATCGAATTATTTTGTACAATCTAACTGTAACCTTCAAGACTTCTGATACAGAATTACCTATAATTCATTTGATAAAAAACAGTTGTATGCTTATGTTGATGTTCGTAAGCTTTTGATGCTCCAGCTTATTTACCTGTGGTTATTGACAGGCTAATTGTCCATAGCAGCATCCATGATACTGTCATACAAGACTGAACTTAAATAATTGAGCTTTACGCCTTTCAATGCAGTGAATAAAAATGTATTTTTGATGAGCTGTTCTCTTCCTTCTACATGACACATGAGCTCACATGACTCGCCGGATGGTGCTTCATCTCACAGGATGTCACAATGGTATATGTATAATCTGATAATCAAACCACAGCACAACACATGCAAAATAAAAAATAAGGAATTGAA
This sequence comes from Oplegnathus fasciatus, assembly GCA_003416845.1. Taxonomy (NCBI): domain Eukaryota; kingdom Metazoa; phylum Chordata; class Actinopteri; order Centrarchiformes; family Oplegnathidae; genus Oplegnathus; species Oplegnathus fasciatus. Next base: position 782,679 of record NTHP01000035.1, read on the forward strand.
AATGAACCGTTTGTTGCACTTATTCAAAGCACATTAGTTCCTCATCTATCTCACAAAACACTAACTTTAGCCCTTTTTTGTAAGCTGTCATACTCTACAAGTATAACCCCCCCTAGTATATCCCTCACTTGGTCCTTAATCATTCACTATCTTAATGCACATAGGGTACTTTGTATGCTGTCCTCAATTTGGGACTTAAAGGTAACACTGACTTCCTCCATTATGCATTTTAAACTAAAAATGCTATGAATTACAAGACAAACCTTAACGACACAGAAAAGTCCTAATAGCAACTTTCCAATTTCACATTCTTGATATCAAACATCTAAGGACACTTGTAATACATAGGGTCTCACTTAACTCACTTTTTGTAAACCAATAGAGCACATACTACAGTGTAGTTACAAGTGACAGTTACATGGTTTTCATCACTGTGCCTCATAACATTTCCTTTTAACGGACAATGCATCAGGATAAACATACAAAAGAGGCAACCAAAGACTTTTTTATTGCCAAACATAGAACGTTTGTCACTGGCCGAGTCAATGCCACTGGTGACTTTCACACGCTGAAGCAACATTACCAGCATATGTAACTTCCCTGCCAGGACGTGTAGACTGATGTCTATGGCCCATAAATATACAGTAGATTCCTCCTAACTGTCAATCTATATACGACAAAAGGCTACAACTCCTACACTGCTCATCTGAGGGGTGTACTACGAAGCGAGATTAATGGGTTAGCGAGGTATGTTGAGCCTAAAGCCAGAGTTTTCAATGTCGCGAAGGTGGCTCTCTTTGAACCTGGCTAGATCACCATGGTAACTTATGCTGAACACATAACCTTATCCGGAGGAAGTTATATTCAGAGTTTCGGATTGAAATCGGCTATTACGGAGCCAGTAAAGTCCCGAAAGGTGATATTTTCTAACTTGTGTGCACAAGATAATTTAGGACTACTATAAATCCATATGCGTTTCTATAACTACTTCAAATGCACACAGTCACCATATAATGGAGAGAACTCAACTGATCAAGTTTTATTTTCACCTCGAAATGTCATACAATGAAACTTGCTGCTCTTTAGACACGGGATTGTACGGAGCCCCTACAGTTATCAGGCTGTCTTGTGCGCACAAGATAATTAGGCTACTATAATAATTATCTTATGGGACTTTATGGGCTCTGTGGGGTATAAAAACCACCACCTCTCTTTTTTCCCGTTTGCTTCAGGGATTATATTACCTTTTTTATTTTACACAGTAGCCTATAACATCCACACACTAAAGGATGATGAAGGCACAGCAGCTACACACCACTTTGGATTATGTTTTTATGCTTGGTCCTGCTTTGCTGTCAAGTCTGTTTTACACTGCTGGTACCGCAGCTAACAGAACACCGATTAGAATATTGATTAGTGTATTGGTATTTATCTTATTCAATCAATAAAATTCATTTCACTTTGATTTGGCCAACAACTAAAGTGATTTCCACGTCACCTTCATTATGGGACACTGTCAGACCTAAATGCAGTTCTTGAGTATATTTAAATCTGCTGTATCAAGTTTAAAGTTTAAGAGCTCAGCAATGTGCAGTTGTCTCGTTGGGAATAAACGGGAAGAGTGCAATGAGTGGTAAAATAAATACATTAACTTGCCTTATTTGCAGCAACAGTGTTGCTTTTTGTCGTAATATTTTCTGTATATTGTTCACAGCTCTCCATTACAACAACCTGTTCCTTTTGACTTAAGTAGGCGGCACGCGATCGGTCCATTTCGTGCGGAAGAAGAGTCAAATGACGCACCAAACGCCCCCTTTTATGGGAACACGCAGAGCCTGAAGAAAGCCTGGGTTAACCTTATCTCTGATTATAGGTTTTGTCGAGCCAGCTAACGCAAAGAAAGCCTTGCTCTGTCGAACTTGCTTCGTAGTACACCCCTCTGATGAAGATAGACAGTGATGAAGTGACAAAACCAGTCAACACTTAAACCTTAGTCAGTTTATTTTCAAACTCAATGTGCTGTAGTACAGACGATAAATGCGTCATTGTTCTAACACTTGCTGACCACACTTCAGCACTTTACATCGAATTTTTATGAAGAAAAACAGTCCCAAATCAAGCACAAAAATTGCAGCAAACTTAAACATCCTTCGAATCATTTCTTTTCTGCAATGCATAGGACATAATGGTCTATTTAAGGCTCAAGGTTCTGTTCATGCTTTCCTACGAGTCTGATTGAGTAGATGGCAGGTGTAATTCGAACAGTGACTGCTACGCCATGGCTCCTTTCAAACTGCATAGAGTCCATTCTTTGTTGGAGAGCTACAAGCCAGTTAGCGATCATAGAGCTCCTTCATCTCCTTAAGGATCTTGATACTCTCGCTGTATCTTAACTGGTTCTTGTTAGAGCACTCCTTCCATCTGGAAAAACAACACAAAACAATATGGGTCAGCTCAACCTCATTCCATGTGGATGTGTCAGTGGTTTTTTGAAAATCAAGCTTGCAAACACACTCACATAAATTGTACATCCTGACCAGACTTCATAACGGCAACAATTCAACTATGTTGTTGTAAATCCTTTTATACCAAAACCTCAAGCTGAAGCCACTTTTCCCAGTTTCTAACTTTGAGAATGTACACTCCAATATGCTCATGTTTTTATCTGCTCTTATCTAACGTGCTAATACAACATGCAAAAATGCTTGGGGAATAAAGCATGGTGTGTTTGAGAAGAGTTGAGTTGACAATCCTAATTTTGATAACCCATCTTTCCCAACAATGAGCTGAAGTGGGCTTTATACAAGCTTTGAAGAATGAATAAAATTAATTTTCTGTCTCAGTTTTTGTTCAGAAAAGAACAATCAGAAACTCTTTTTGCTTTCAAGTCAAATTTTGACAGAGCACAATGCACTGTATACATCAGACATTAACAATTTGTTACATGTGGACCCTTAAGCACAAAGTGACAAACAACAACAACCATGGGTGAAACCCTTCTTTTCAGCAAAAGAACATACTTTTGCCTTATCTTTTTCCAACGTTCCATGTGGTCACATATGAGAGAACCTGATAGAGGAACTGACTCTGTTAACTGTGGAAAGAGAAATGTTCAGATTTAGTTACAGTTCATTACTTAACTTTATAACTAATGCATTTGATGAGATAATAGATGTATGTCATTTAATAACATTATGCAAGTAAAACACCATCAATAATTGTCATGCACATATTATAAAGAACCTTGGTAACAGTGGGTTTTTCAGTCTGTGGGATCCTGAGATTGATGGGTTCACCAGAGGTGCTGATTGGACAGGAGGTTGGAGGAGGTAGTCTGTACACATTCTGACCTTTACCATTGATCATGTCTGTTACCTGGTAGAAAAAAGAAATTTGGAAAAGGGAATCCAGGCATTTACACAGCATCATTCCTGATGTTATGATGCCCAAAGACCATGGCATAATGCCATCTTTAGGGCTAAGAAATTACTAATACTTAGTAAGTACTACAAGTGCTCTTGTAAATACTTTCTTTAAAGTTCATTTCACTGTTTCAAAGACAAATTGCCGCAAAATTACTGATCATACCAATAGATTCAAAGTTTTAAGTTTAGTGTTTTAAACAGTCAGTTCCAACAATTAAATATTACAAAATCAAAACGTTGTTTTTTTTTTCTCACTACCCACTGGTGGTGTTTAGCTATGCACAAATGCAGTTTCGGTTTTATTCACAGGGTTTCTGAGATATCTAATGCTGAGACATCTACAACCCACACGCAACAAAGATGGTAATTTTGTTTGTGGTGCTCAAAGCGCTGAAAAATTACAGCTCAAATACTCAAAAGCAACTTGCATTCCTCAAGCAATAAACACACACGCTTTCTCACAGGCTAAAGAGAGTTATACGTGATTATAGAGTCAACTGTATCCACCTGAAATCCAAGCTGACTATTGTCACTGCCCTCTGCAATAGGGGTGTCCTGGTATACCAGTTTTACTACAGACTGTGGTGAAGCATACTGATAGTGACAACACTGCCAACAATTTCTTCCATTGTTTTCAGAGAGCACTGTGAACACAGCAAAATGCTCCTGTCTTCATCAGCAGTTTCATATTGCTTAGCCACGAGGGAGTGCTCTTATGCTGGTCAGACAGAGGCAGAGTGATGCTAGTGGCTTGTAAGAGCCTGATGTAACTGTGCAATGTTCTGTCATATGTTTTAACAATTACTTTAAACAATTCCCAGTCAACTGTCCTGAGCTTTTAACAACCAACCTGTTAATGTTTACCGTGTTTTAAAATGTCTTTTACATTAATGCTTTTACAAAGTCCAACAAAGCTGCATGACACGGTTCAGTGTTCAGTGTTTGTTTGGTGTGATAAATGCCAAGGCATAGTGTGAAGTAATTTTATTATATTTCTAGCTCTAGTATTCCGACAAAGTTTGATGCAATATCATGATAATACCGTTTGCGTTATTATTTTTGGCCACAATAATAACAGCGTCCCTACTCTGCAAAGGAACAAGCTAGAAACTTTTAAAAACTACCATTCTAGTCTAAAGTGGATGAGCGTTTCACCCTTAAAAGATTTTCAGTGTACAACTCTCAAGCCGTACAGGATTTATTTTTATACTTTTTGGTGACATTTGCATATTTCGAATAGAATTGAAGTTGTGCAACATAACTGTGGGGCCTCACCTCTTCCTCTACCATGCTGTGAGGGGGGCTTGGGGAAGCAGCCGGCTCTCGAACAGAAGGATTGTTTCTCATCCAGGCACGGCAGATAGGATACAGCGGGGTGCTGGTGTTGAACTGAGCCAGATCCACACTTCGATCAAACAACTTAATAATGTAAGAATCTAGCAAATGGAGAAAGACAAAAAAATGTCAAGATACAGAAAAGGTACGAAACTGTACAGTGATGTAAAAGGCAAAGTGATCACACAGTAACTGAGCAACAAAAAAGGGCAAATATATTTCTCAAATCACTGTAATTTCTTGCTGAATTATTTTACTTTGTTTATGCTGATTGCTCTCTGGTATGCCCTCATCCATCTCTTTTCTCTTCTTCCTCCGGTGTTGTGGAAATCGAGCTGACGGCCTGGAAAAATCAAAACATAGCATGTAGAGAAAATTCACAAAAATTACTGCTTTTTAAATCTATCACAGTGTACAGACATGCAACTTGTCAATATAAAATTATAATATCATCGGCGGGGCAGAACCACAGTGAGATGTTTTTTCAGCCACAATCGTAGACAAAAAAAATATGTTTTGTATATGTTTTTGAGTTACTATCAGCTCTTGATGAAAAACAGACACTTGCCTCTTTCCAGCAGATGATGGAGACAAATCCCTAGGGATAGCAAGTGGAACATGAAATATAAAAACAAGCACTTTATATTTGATGATGAAATAAATATTCACTTACTACACTGCACCAGCGACAGTATATCATACAGTCTGCCACATTTTAAAAATACATTTGAAATCCAAATAATTGATCCATACTTGTTTAAAGAGTCCGCTGATATTTTTCCAGTATCACCCTCATTTTGCTCCCTGTTCAAAATACAATGATGTTAGTTTGACAGGAAAGTAATCACAATAATTTGATAGTTTTCAAATAATAATAATATTTTTACTGACCTTTCATTTTCACTCCTCTCTACTAGTCCCTTTAACACAGCATCCAATCTGCTGCGTGCACCAGCCACCTCTAAATCTGCATTAGTATTAATAAAAGTTGTAAACAGTGGATGTTTTATTCAAACTTATTGACTCAAACTCAAAAATTATTGATTATCTACATCGAGACTAGAATGCCAGATATAATGGGCTAGGTCAGGAGGACTTTTACATCAAATTATCTTTGGGGTGAAAAATGTTGTATTAACGTTACAGGATGTGTTCATGAAAATCTTAGGGGAGTAACCTCTCACCTGGCCTTTCAGTCTTGATCTTGACGTGGTGCATTATCTCCACCTTTCTGTATAGTATATCTAATTGGGAAAAACGCCGAATTTTACAAACACACTTTCACTGTCGGTAACCGAAATGCACAGTGCCTTTAATTTGATAACGACTTGTAACTGACGCCAGTTAACAATAACAACGTACGACTGCTACAGGACGTTTGCTTGCTTGCTAACTTTAACGTTAGCTAGCTAGCTGCGGTTAGCTTAAAACTATTTACAATCAGCTAGCCACCTTAAAGCTAGTTGGATCGCAAGCCCAACTTTATGTACGTTTAAGCACCTATTATAACGATTAGCTGACTAATAGTTACCCTTAGCGGTTTCCATAAATTTACTGGAACTATACTATACTGTATACTGGTCGTTTTATTATTGTTATATCGGACAGTAGCGTTTGCTAGCTCGAATTGCCGTTGCTAACTTAGCTTATTTTTGACCAACGAATAGCCCTCGCAGACTTTCCTCTTCCGCGCGCTGCCGGTTTCCTATTAACTGATTGGCGCTTGTGCAGCGAGGACGTTCTACGTGATTGGGTAAACCGCATGTCCATCATACTAAACTCTGTGCCCATTGGCTGTATGTCTGGTAGTAAATAACAATCGGCACCAACAGTGACGCTTTCTTCTGGTTTCATCGATAATGTTATATATGTCAAAAAGAGCAAAGTAATTATGTTTTCAGTCAAAAACTTGGACTTGTTGGATGAATAGATCTTCAAAACGCCCGATGTAGCAGCTTAATTCTCTCTATGGATAATTTGTGTCGTACGAGCGTTTGATTCCATGGTAACTTTCTTTTGAGGACATGCCAAGTCAACTCGGAAGGCCGGTGGATACTGTGGTCTTGTGTCTTTCTAAGTTAGTTACTGTAACACCTAAGTGACCCAGTCAGGCAGACATGCCGATCTAGCTATAATTTATTGTGAAAGAGCTCAGTTAGGAGCAGGCATAAATCAGACCCACACTGAAGCAACCTTTACTGTGCATCCTGACTTGTGTGCTATTATGAATCACCTGTGACGTTCTAAAGCTGTAATGAAATCCAGGTAAGATCCAAAGATCACATTTAATAGTACCCAAAACAATAGTTACAGTTGGTCATAAGTGTTGTTGGTTTTTTTTTTACAGTGGACCTGTGTTCACAAGGCAGAATCCCTTCCAGCCAGCATCCAGAGTGGGAAAGGCACACTATCACCCATCCCGCAGTCAGTCCCTGTCAAAGAAAAAGAAAAAAACAGTATGTTTTAAAGTAAACTTTACAGATACTGCAAGACACATCTGATTTTCATCTTTGCTTTCCTATAACTTTTTCTGTTCTTTTGCAGACTTTGAGTCCTGTATGTTCAGACCAGCGATCCAGTCCACAATTACACGCTCTGAGCCCAGAGACCCAACGGCTGTTTGAGAAACGTGACCGCTGCTTTGCCGCCACTGATGGAGAACCTGTTTTTGCAGAGTCTTGGCCCTCCACTGACTGTGGATCTTCTCCTGCCAGCACTACAACTTCATCTGACATGGAGACGCCCAAACAGACTGCGAGAGCAGGAAAATCCACAGTTTCCTCAGAACTAGGAGTTCAGCAGGATTCGGTGCTGGCAAAGTATGCTTTAGTTTCATAGAGTCAAACCATACCCTCAAACGTAGCAGTGCCTATGCCCTAAGTTATCATCTTAAACGGAGCTGGATCTCAATGAAAAGTTGCAATATGTAAGGCATGACTAAACATGTCTATGTCAGGGTAACTGTGATGCAAAGGCTAGAAGATACAAAAACTGACCAGCGGCTCTTTCATGTTACTATTTGAATCACTACTTATAACCAGCATCGACCTTTGCTGTCCCAGGTACATAGATCGCTTTCGCCATGGTCGACCGCAGAGCCGAGAGGAGCGCCAGCAGATGGCCTCTGCCATTGGAGAGAAGCAGCTGCCTTTTTGGTGGATGTCACCCTCATCTTCACCCCCCACTTCAACACCAACTAAAATAGACAAAGGTACATTCTCACTTATTGCAAACTTACTGTTTAAGGTGTTATTAACTGTTTCCAGATCATAAATTTCAATGTAGAAAGGAACCTTCCTGGTAAAATCTTTCTGTGGAATCTCTTCCTCTGAACAGATGTTATCCAGCCTTTGAAAGATGACCGTGGACCTGCCATTTTCAGTCCAGCTGGACTGCGTCACCGTGACAGATCCCTTTCCCCATGCAGAGGATCCCTTAGTGTGAGTGCATCTGTGAGTTTACTGGGAATGAGCCATGATATAGCGATATAGTTGTTTTTCTCTACTAGAAAAAACTCAAGTAGAAAAAACAGGTGTATTGTTTGGAGGATAAACTTACCTACAAATGTATATTTATTTCTTTAAAAAAACACCAGATGCTATTTGCGTATGTGGTTATAATGGATTATTGGGTCTGCACTGGCCCTGGTTTACGCCAGGTTTGTCTGAATGCCCGGGAAGCAGTCTGCAGGAGAGACACCTTATTCCGACTAAGTGTGCATATAAATATTTACATTTCAACACCGCACCACATGTCCATTTGGAAAGCTCTGTGTTTACTAAATGCCTGAGAAGCCATCGTTTTTACAGCCATGTTTGATACATTTATGGCTCGTTCAGCCTGCTTGTGTCAAATGTGTCACCTTCGCAAAATAAAACCTCAGTATATTTTTTAAGCAATATAAGGCCAGATAATGTGACTGATTACATTTTTTTTATTCAAATGCTGCAAATTAATTTATCTAGTTTTATTCATTTACACAGTAGTGTGAGCGTTCTTTATATTAAAATACGAAAAATTAAAATTGTGGCTTATTGAGTGTCCTGCCTGTTCCTTGTGTTTCTCAGATTTTGTCAGACACCTCCCAGGGTGAATTCGATGACACAGAGATACTACACCTTCAAGAAAGGGCCAGCAGACTTCTGCTGAGAGAGTATGAAGACCAGCGAGTAACATTAATGACAAGTTAAGTCATTCCTTTAATTATAAGTAACTTTTTGTCTTTCTAACAGTGAATGTACTCTGAGTGATGGATCCTTCCATGTCAGCTCAGAGGGCCTGGGATGCTCAGAATTCTCATCTCCAGTCAGCGTCAATGAGCCAGCGCAAAGACCTTTGATTCCCAGTATAATAACATCTACTACTGGTAAGGCAGGAGTGTGGATATACATTTTTGAGATTAAATTTTGTTATTGTTTTCTTCAGATGTAAGCTTGCTCAATGCCGTTCCTCGTCATGCAACCTGTGTTAGATGATTCCTCTTTTTTCACGCTTTTCATGTTTTAAACTGTACTGCTGTGTCAGTGTTATTGTGCAATGTGTTTCTAAACATTTACAGCGAAGGCCAGCTCAGACTCAGCTCAAGCTGTGTCCTCCCACAAAACCTCTGCCCTTCCTTCTCTGGTTCCCCCCACACGCCCGGAAGAGGACATCTTGTTCCAGTGGCGTTTAAGGAGGAAGATTGAGCAGGCCAGGGAGTGGCCCCAGTCCCTGCAACACTCCAGTCTTCGTGGTCCCACATTTAGCTGGCAGACCCCCAATTTAAGCCATGCCTCAGCCAGTGGACAGGCTTACAAGGTTGGAGTCATAGTGCATGATATTTACTCCGTATTTTTTGTTTATTATTTATTCCAGATTTACATAATAATTTTAATTTCCTCTTTCTTTTACAGCAGAGTGCTCAGCCTCCTGAATTCTCACAAACGGCTACATATCCACACGTCACTGCTCCCCGGCCAGAAACCGAAGAAGCCCACCGGTCATGTCCACCATCCTCAGGTCCACCTCCCTTCCCTGCCTTTGTTGTCTCTGGCTCTTCAGTCTCTCAACCCCAGACTATTGCCCATGTTCCTGCCCACATGCATTTACTCTGTGACGTCTTGCCCTGTCCCATCCAGTCATCTCATGCTAACACGCAACAAAACATTTCACAAAGTGTAGCTGAGTCTCAGACCAAAGTTGTCCGTAAAAAGACCCAAGTCCCCGGAAACTCAATGAACACCTCCACTGATGAGCCTATTTGTGAACATATGCCATCCCCACCACCTGCTTCATCTGGAGCTCTAGAAGGAGAGGGTCCCAGTCACCACAAAAGATCTGACAGGAACAAGAAAGAGAAAGCCCAGACAAAAGAGTCAGAGAAGAATGAGAAGAAGACAGCGATGTCCTTCAGGAAGCAGAAAAAATCAACAAGGTGAAGTATTGAAACATGCACACAGTGTACAAAATTCCAGTCTTAATGCTTAATATATGTATTTTTTGCAGATATACAGTAGATGGGGAATGTGCTGATGGCCCTGGCACTACAAAAAGGAGTTCTTCACATCAAAGAGTTCCCAAAAAGGTCATGCCACGGGCAGAGCAGCAGCAACAGGAGGGAAGCCAGGAGTTTTCCAGTGAGGGATACTCTGGTGATCATGTACCACCACCTTCTCCAATCCACAGTGCCTTAGGACAGGTCAGCACATACACAAGCTGCAAAGGTTTTTACCCACACCACCAGTTCCCAAGTTATTTTCTTTAATACTCTCTTTGTAGTTTGATTAATACAAGCACCTAATGAAACCAAGCACACTGTCTGCATATTTTCTCTTAATATTTTTCCTGCTGTCATAATAACTTGATAACTTGGCAGCAGTATATGGGATGAAGTGAAAGATGTCAGTGTGTTGCTGCTTAAAATACAATCGTTTGTGAGGATTTACTTGGATTTACTGTCACTTGTGTTTTTTTAGATGTAAGTGGTACAATGTCATTACGGTAATTAAAAGTTGCATTAACCATTAGGATGTTCTCTCTGGGCTTTGACAGGTAGTTTCAGAGGTATTGTTCCCTACGGTGGATTCATCCCCTGCACAGAGGACCCCCGTCTCGTCAGTTTCTCCTCGTGGCACCGCCTCTGCACCTTCACAATCCTCAGTTCCTCCATGCAATGAACAGAACTCTATGGAGGTCATTTCACAGCTGCTGCAAGAGGCTGAAGGTGAGCTTATGGCAGCAAAGAGCACCAACCTTTACCCTGTAGTTCATTGTGGAGAATATATTCTGACCTATGAATAGCTTCCTCTCCCAACATTCCAAAACCGTTCGGGTCAAAACCCCAAGAACTTTCTATCCTTCTTCGTACATGCGGTTTGCATGTGGAGCTGGTAACATTTGCGATGCATGTTGAAGTTCGCTGTAGTCATAACAGCATACTGCCTTTGGGGGTTTAAATAATAAAGCAATAACTTATAGTCTTGGTCCTCTATATGTGCATGCTGATAATATTCCATTATCAACCTTGACTGCTCGTTACCGTAACAATGATGTTTTTTTCCTTATCAGATTCGGATGAAAAAGAGTTTGAAGATGACCCTTTATTACAAGTCCTTCGCAAACAGAGAAAATGGGTAAAGGAGCAGATCAGGTAAAATAATAACCTATAAATTAAATTGTCATCATTTATATAAAATGATGTTGTCCTTACTTAGGAGGCTGTTAATTAAAATTTTGGCTCTTATAATGTTATTATAATCATCTAAACATAGCAACCCAAATTCCAGAAAATAATCTACTGTATTTTCCCTTTTAGTGAAGTGGACTCTATGTTGAATGAATTCCTGGACGAGCAACCAGTCACTTGAACATTGGCAAGAGGCACTTGAAGTAGTCACTTTTTTTTATTTTATAAAGAAATAAAGTTTATTTGTACTTTTTTGAAGAAATATTTCCACATTAAAGAGTTTGGAGACACGTCTGTGTGCATCATTAATCACAATCACAATACAGTGCATTTTACAAAAGTTGCACACAAAGAAACAAGCTGCAGTTTGAACTGTGAACGCAGAATATTTACAAAGACTGGTTCCTTGCAACATTATGTAAGATTGATGAGTAATAGCAGAGCAGTATATACAAACCTCAGAGAGCAGGGAATATTAGAACAGTGCCAGGAACAGGACAAATGTGTGTTTTGGCACATGCTGAGTGTTTCTGTGACTGGAGGAGCCTGAAGTTATTTCTATTTATGCCTGTGTGTTCAGAAAGGCTTCTGTTGCATTTGTTTTCATACACGGTGAAGGTAGCAGAGATTTGAATGTTCGGTATTAATGTGATTAGGTCAGGATTCTGGGGTTCTCCGTTTGCAGCATTGGTGCGGATATGATGAGGATGCCATCTGGAGAGACTGCTGACTCCAAAGCCATGGTGTGCACTCCCTTTGGGATTCGGTAGCGGCGGTTAAACTGCCGTGTTGTAAAGCCCGGACCATCCTTCTAACAAAACATAGAGGTGGATACAAGTTTAGAGGATAACACAAATCATAACTACTGTAAATAAACCAAAAAGAAATACAGCAATGTTCCTCCCAGAATACCAACCTTTTTCTCCTCATGCTTTCCTTGCACTTCTACAAAGTCTCCTATGACTTTGACCATTAGGTCCTGTGGGCTGAAGTCCTTTACATCAACTTGAACTGTAAAACCGCTGTCATCACAGTTCACCTACAAACATGAGTGGAAATACTGTATATTATTTATTATATAGAAATAAAATACCTCTAAGCACAGCAAAAAGCCCCATGTGATGCACTTAATAAATATCATTAATATTTGAGCATTTAAGTTCATTCTTGACCTTGGAAACAGTAGTTTGACAAAAATGTTCCTCTTATTAGCTTTTTGGATGCTTTCAACTGCATCTCAGGGTTTTCATCTGCTGAAGAAGACTGAGATGCATATGAAATTTGGAAAAAGCTACCAAGTGGACCTTGAGTCAATATTTTTTGTCAACATATATTGTATATATGTTTCAATTTAAAAATGAGGACCTTTGAGGTAGATAAAGTGGTAAAAGGCTATTTGGGCTATCACTTGATGTTTTATGTTTTCATGCAATTCTATTGAGCCAAAATCTTTTTACATTTTTGCAATACCCAGCTATAGTAACTTAAAATGACCTACCTCCGTAGAGCTGGTATTATCAATCTCTGGAATCAGTAACTTCGGGGACCACGTGTATTGTCCGTAAGTCCCATTCAGCCGAGGAATAAGAGGTGGTAAAACCTTCTCCCATGGGATACCCCCAGCTGGCAGAGTAGGTGGCAGGATGAAGTCCATTTCTAATCAGTAGAAAATTTTCCAAGAAAAGGAGAGTTGACTTGACAGCAGTTGAGGCTACAGCACGTCAGAGCATACAACACTGGCTACAACTTACCTCTTCTTAAATTCCCTGACCAAGTGAGTGCGCAAAAGGGAAAGGACGGCCCCTGTTAAACCGCTAAGTCCCAAATGAGGCACAGTGAGTAGGATGATGAACTGGTGCGCCCGTCTGTCTGCCTCCGAGCCCCTCTGGATGCCTGACGAGACTGACTGTTGTGGTGTGTGTGTTTTATACTGGAGTTGCATAATGAGTGGGGAATTCATAGTGGGGCACCTTGCTTCTGTTATGTTCTGGACTAATGCGTACCCTTGGGTGTTCAGGCAGGGCCATATAGGATAAGAGTGTATTGTTTTGGGGGGTGACGCAGCTGTTGTGGGCTTATTGGCAATTAGCGTGTTTATTGGCTATTACCGATATTGCAGCCTCCAGTTTATTCCTAGGGTTGACGGCACCGATGCGAACAGACTGTTCAGTTATAAGACCTGTTACGAAGTATATGTGCTTAAGGTCGGTTGTCAAGGAAGGTCTATCCAAAAATAAGTTCAAAAGACGGTGTTGTTGACCCTCGTGAGCTGATGGTCGGACAGACAGTGACAGCGGGGACGTCCCAAACACATGCCAGAGCACGTGTGTGCTGCCAACAAGCCTCTTTACCCCCATCACTCACTCTCACAGTGGTGGAAGAACTATTCAGATCATTTACTTAAGTAAAAGTAGTAAAACCTCAATGTTTAAATACTCCATTACAAGTAAAAGTACAGAAGCCTTATCAGCTAAGTACTCGGAAGTATCAAAAGTAAAAGTACTCATAATGCAGAACATTTGGTCCTGTGGGTGTTGTATTATTGTAGGCCTATATTTTGTTAGTGTATTACTGCTGCATTGAGTTAGTAGCATTAATGCAATAGTTGGCCTAGGTGGAGCTATTTTTACTGTTTGGTGTATAAAATAAAAAATATCAGAAATATCAGTGAAATAACTAGCTGTCAAATAAATGTGAGGTGAAAAAAATACANNAATTGTACTTAAAAATACTTGACTAAATGTTCTTACTTTCCACCACTTTACTCAGTATACACACACACAAAGTACAACACACTTGGAAAACAATGTCCATAAAAGGATTCTTTGTCAACTCCCCATAAATCTGTTCTAATAAGTGACTCCCTGATGAAAGTACTGATCGTGCCGATACTGCCGACTTGTTCTTGGCACACTCCGGTGAAGTCAGCAGTTTATACGGGGGGCACATGTTCTCCCTGTTAGAAATGTAGAACCTGTCACTTAAGCTTTGACGGGAGTGACTAAAAATGGCACTGATTATGTTATGACTCATAGGATGACAGGGAAGTGGAGACATTTGGAGGGATTAAGTTATTGGGTTTCACAACAGGCGCCAGTGATTGTCCAGACTTTAGGAGACTTCTGTAACAATGTAAAATATTTGGAGTATATATGGAGAAAATAGCTCACCGATGAGTCACCAAACGAAAAGTCGATACAGATTCATAGATCATAGAGGGATAATGATATTCCAACATACGTATGACATTCTGACATGCCATGGGAAACAGTACGTGGAGTAAAAACATTGTAACTTTGAAGCATTGTGGGTATTTTTTTTATTCGTCATTCATACACAAGTAAAAATAGTTTTGGGTGCACAACCACACACAGACATTAACATTTTAGTCAAGAGAAAAAAACAGTTTGTTGAATCTATTGTTCAATGTCTCTAACAAACCTGAATGCACATCCAGCTTCACCAATAGATACTGTTAGATACTGCCGTGACAGTTAACATTGTCTGCTACACAAGATTAATCAGCCTACCCTAAAACCAGAACTTTCTCAAATGCCTTGACAAGCACAAAACACATGAAATTTTCAAAAACCTACAGCATTTATCTTTTGGATTACTCTGTTAACATTATTCAGACATTGAATTTAGCTCCAGAGACCACACAAATCACCAAAGTCTTTCACTGTAGTTAAAGAAGGAAAATTCTTTGGTCCATTATAGTGGATCATTAGTTATTATCAAAAGACCTGTCATCAAAAAATGTCTCAAGGAATGCCCAGTGGAATTGTAAAGGAGAGGTAGTCTCCCACCTCCCCCCACTCTGCTCTGAAGTGCTGGAAAATAGTAATCCATGTGGTGAGAACTGCAACCCATAACAGTAACCCTACTGCTGACCGCTTCACATCTAGATGAAAAACACAAGACAATTTTTCGGCATTAAAACAGTGGTCACGCACACAGGTATATCATATCATGCTCTAACTTTGCCTAAAGAATTCTTTAAAAAATAAAGCTCATAAAATTACAAATATACTGCTTGATAGTTTTTATAAATTTTATGTATTATATAATTTTATATATTATAAGTGCGACGTGTTCTAAATAAAAAGTGTCAATAGTGGCATAGATTTATGTGAGAAAATATTTAGTTTTCAAACTGAAAATACTAAGCACAAGGACATTCACTGTCTTAACTGCTGATTTGAACAAAGCTCAGGAGTAAATGTCTGTTAATGTCAGCTAGCCCATAATGTGTGATGCATATTTTGTTCCTCTTCATAGCCTTAGGCGTAAAGATGGGCAAAATGGACCAAATTAATATTGTGATAATTCTCCCAGAACCAGAATTGTATTACTATCAATATGTCAACAATATATACTTAAGTATTCAAAATCACATATTGAGTCAAAAGGTTTAGTGTTTTCCTAAAAAAAAATCCTATAGTTAAAAAAAGAGATGTTATTAGGTTTTATTTTTAAAAACTACTATAAAAAGGCATAACAAACCATATTTAAATTTGCCCAACCCTACTTAGGAAACATTTAATCAAATATCTTCAACTAAAAAGTCATCTCGTCTCCTCCAGAATTTTAGAGAACTGAACAGAGGTCCATCCCCGCAGTTTGACCATGATAGAACAAAAATGCACACACATTCTGTTTGATGTGTGCATACATAACGTAGAACATTTGCATTTAAGTTTTACTTAAATTTGTCAAAGATACTGACTGGATTAAAACCTTGTGATCACTAGGTGAATGAATCGAGTCCTATAAGTGTTGAATCCACAGCATAACTACTGAGGGAAACTAGCCGTGAACATTAAACCAACTGTTTCTAAATACATATTTTTATTAAGATTAAGTTAGTGCAGCAATGGTTTGTAAAATATCTACTATTAAAGTAGCAATTCGGACACTTACAAGTTTTTATCTGAAGCTGTTCAGTGTAGGCTGGCTTTACAAAGGCCTCTCGGAAAAACCAGACAACATTGACCAGCCACAGGAATGGGAGAAATGCAAATCCACCTGAGAAAAAAGGAAAATATATCACTTTGAATGACAATACTCTACTCGAGACTGCTCATGCTTTACTTTACAAAGGGCTCCCAGTCACTGGAACTATACTGGTAATCTATCCTCCCTCTCACCTACGTCAGATCATTTTAATATAAATATATAACTTAAGCAGGCAGGTGTTAACACTTCTTGTACCCAGAATGCACAAACCAAAGGAGAGGCGGTAACATTGAGTATATAAAAAGTATTGGTGACAAGTTACTTCATGTCATGACTCATTTCTAAGTACTCTCACCTAAATAATATTTCCTGCACAGGCTGAGCTTCTCCTCGTTGGGCAGTCGCTCCAAGTTCATCGTGATTTTCTGTGTAACCTGCTGAAAAAAAAACAAAAAGTTACAGTATAGAACCATCTCGTGACAGCAGCCCAAAGACATGAAACTTTTGTGACAAAGTTGATGCTGGTTATGTCCACCCATTGTCTACTGGCCTGGACATGACTTAAGCAAAGTAATCCTTGGTATGAAATGGTATAAAATCCAAATGATAACGCAGCCTTCTAGTGGCTGCTGACCTGGTTTGCAGTCAGATGACTCGAGATTCACCCCAGGCTAACGTTAGCATTTTGATAGCATAGCAATGTAACAATAGGTTGTTGCGACTGCTACAAACAGCGATAGGAGTACCTTACATCGGTCTCCGGATTGTGGGTGAAGTCGTTTAATAATATTTCTCAAGGACTAGAATACTGTACATTAATGTGATAATTTACCTGATATTTTTAAGGCCAAAAAGTCAGAGTATCGTCGCCAATGAACAACATAAGAAAAAAATCTAACAACACTTCCGCCTTCTTCTTCTTCTGAATCGCATTCTTCTTCGTCGCTCTTCTTTGTTTTTTTTATGGCAAGCACACGCCAACCTGCACTGTATACCGCCACCTACTGTACCGGAGCGGTTTAAGGAACATATTAATAACAGTGATGGCCTACTTTTAAATTCAATTTGGTATTGAATAATACCAAATAATGTACATTGAATTGAACACATTGATGGATAGGTCTGAATCTCAGGCTTGAGTATGTCTCTTTTCACATATTTTATATCCAATGTGGAAAAAGAATCTCAATTAAAACATCTACTCAATAGCTTTTTCTACATTTTTTTTTGTTGAAAGATCTGAAAAAGCTTTGAGTCGAGATTATTTTGGACACATACTGTTCCCACTCAGCTGTTTCCTTACAGTACACCTCACACTTGACTGATATGTTTGTATACAAGACCAAAAAAAAGGTTCATCGAGTTCATCCTTTAACTAAGACCCTAGTCTGATAATCAGACCGCATTGTCATTTTGTTTGCTGAACAAACCTGAGATGTGGGCAGCAACTCAGAGGTCTGAAACCAAGACCCAGCATAAAAAAACAATATATTCCTTCTCTAACAGAGTCTTGTATTTTCTGCCAACATCAAATTATAATTAAAGAGTCTACAATACTATAAATTTTATAATGCTTCCATAGCCAATTTATTCTGCAACATTATTCCCTTCTGTAACATGTTACATGTTCATCAACATTAAATCTTCACTATAAAACTGAATTATATTCCATTGCTGAAGATTTCTGCATCTTCCTCTTCTTCATCAGCTTCTTCTGGTGACAATAAAGATGCATACTGCCATCTGCTTTATTGCAATGTGTAGAGCTGGGGAACTAAATCATGGATGTAATGCACTTAATCATCAAAACAAAACTGTAAATCCTGTAGTACTGTTTCTCTTTACTGTCTGCCTCTGCATTCCATTTCTTCTGCCAGATGTTAATTATGGCTGTTGTGATTGTTGTTTTTCTTGCCATAGGCTTTTATTATTGAATTGTCATTTAATTTCAGAGCGGCCTTCTTTTTCAAGTTTATTATCGTGGGAGCAATTTTAAATAAACGGGCGAAATTCCTAAATCCTTTCCCATCATGCTGATTAGTTTGATTCTCTACACTCATGGAAGCCCATTTGAAATTTAGCCTAATATAGCTTATTGGGTGGTGATGTTTACAGAAATTAAGACTACGCAAACAATCCTATTCCAAATTATGATTGTTCTGGCTGTTGTACAGAAGGATATGGGCCTACACTCGTTTGCCAGCTTTGTGATAAATCTTCATGAGAGGTGCTGATGAAAATTGTTGTTTTGTGTCGTTATTGAGAGGTGTTGATGTATTATGAGATTTATGTATTAAAATGCCTGGAAAGACTTGCAACATTTAACTAATTGATAAATATGTTCTATAAGAACTCTTTCAAACAGCAAACAAGGCCGCCTTGCAGTTTTGATATGTAGGATACACCCAAACATGAAAAAAGATCAGTGAGTTATAGGATTAGTTTTCATCAGCAGAAATAAGATTCATGCAACAAATAAAGCTGGACTCATGTCTGTCTAGTTAAGTGGCATAACTTCAGTTATAATATATATAAATTTCTGAATGGAGATTTGACGTACAATCACCACCAGAGGTCGACCTACTTTCTCCTCCCATTGACGCCTCACCGAAAAAACTCACTTTCCCTTGCGGCATTGCGGCTCCCCCCTCCCATCTCGCGCCTTCCCTCTTGTCTCTCCTCGAACTGCTAGCCGTCGGTGTGTGTTGTTGTTGAAGCAATGATGGCGGCAGCGGGATGCGGATCAGCAACCGCGGCTGCCGTAGGAGGCCAAGGTGGAACCGCTACGGCCAGAGGTCGTTTCCCCGGTCGGCCTTGGTCGTCACGCAGTCGTTTGCGCTCCGAGAAGCGATGGCAACTCGGACGATCAGGCTTAGAAGCTGATGATGTGACTAACGGAGGGCCAAGGCCCGCAAACCTGGTTCTATCGTTAAACGAAGACCAGTCTCACTTGCGCTTACTTGGGATAGAGGCGAGCCACAAGACCCTTGGCCAGGCTGGATACAGCTCTAGTGGGAGTGAAGAGGTGAGGTCCCAAACCGACCCAGGAGTTAGTATCTTTATTTCATCTTCTCACATTTTGTGTGATCGTTAAATGTGCAAGAATGAGTGCTGTCCGCGGCAGTGTGACTGGTTAGTGCCCATGGAGAAATGTCAACATCCCTTCGCTAGGCTAACGTTAACTTTAGCTTCAAGCTTGGTAGGCTAACATTACATGCTAACTGATGTTAGCACAGTGCAGCTTTCCATGACATTTAATGAACAGTCGCAACACAAAATAGCACCTCCAACAAAGCAGCAGAGCAGTGTAAGTTACATTAGCACTATTCCCTCAATTGTTCTCATGTAGGGTAAGATATTAGAGGGTGAAAACATGAGTAGAGAATATTTTGAAAAAGCCAGTAAGTGAGTACGGCAATTTGTAAACAGGGATCGCAATTATTTCATCTATGGCCCGCTCGTTCTCGGGCCAGTGTAGCAGCTAGCTAATAGTAGCGAACACAAAGAACGGGAAGGCTAGCGTCTCTGTATCCTGCACAGCGGCTAACTGCTAACTGCTCTGTTTTCATACGCTGTCCAGATGCGGGCAGAGTTGTCTGCTTAACTAGTTTAAAATAAGACAGCACACACAAACCCCGCAGGATCCTACTTGTCTGTTTAAGGTAACTGCGATATTAAAACGCACAGTTTTAATTTTAGCTAGGTAGCTTTTCTGCAGACAGAAGTGAGTTTAAATGCTTTCGGCTAACTGCTAGCTAATGTTACCAAGCACGACAGGTTTAAATGGTGGTGCAGAAGTGTGCCAAAGCCAGTTGCACCCTTGTTTTTAGGACTGAAAGCTGCCTGCCAGCACACATGTAATCGCTCATGTCTAATGTCGATTCATAAGAGTGGAGCTGTTTGTAGGCTTTCGGGTCACAGCTGCAAGCATGAGGAAGATGTACAGTACTTGGAGGGAATCGTAATTACAGACGCACCTTTCCCTGCAGTTTTTTGTAGGTAGTGTAGGTGGTCGTCCTGACTGCTCAAGTGTGATTCATACAAAGAGTTCTGTGCTTGCGTGAGGTGGTAAATAATCTAGATGACATGTAACGGCAGCATGAAAAGTTCAGGAATACTTCCCCCAAACAGCTAAATGCATTTTTTTGTTTTTACCAATGCGGGCCCTGTTCATGTTTTAATGCATTACAACTAGAATGAGATGAATGAAAGATTTGGTTTGAATGTGGAAAAATGAAAACAGTTGTCCATTGTCTGTCATTGATATTATTGCTCTAAAGTCTTAACCAAATAACCTGTTTTTTATTATTTGACACAGCTTTTGGTCCCATATGCTAAGATAAACGTACATTGTTATTCTAAGTGTACTGATAAAATCCTCATTATGCTGGACATGAATTCGTCCTTCATTTAGGGAAATTTTCACTGTTCCACCATCTACTTGGTCTGTGCAGTGGATATAATTAGTGCTGTGCTCTGGAATTCAAAATGAATGCTATAAACTAAACATTTTAGTTATTGTTTTTGCTGATGGTTGGGCACCCTCCAGCTGAGTGGTGTTATGATTCTTCAGATGTTAATTACCTGTTTTTATTTTTCAAGGGGGATGACTTCAGAGGATTTGAAGCTGAGAGAAAATGCTCCAAAGGACCTGTATGGTCGCGACAAAACCCTTCCAAAGGTAAAGGGAAATGTATTACTGCACCACATGACATATTTGTTGTAATTTATGAACAACACGTTCACAGTTTGAATTAAGCATGCAACACAATATTAAAGAGGGTTGTTTCCTATCTCAGCTTTGCAACCAGTGGACGAGCCGTTGATTTTGTAATATTTAAGAATTTTTTTGTTTTGTAGGTGATGCTGTCAACACAAAATCTAAACGACAGAGCGAGAAGCTACCGCTTAAGACGCCAGCAGTGGAGGCAGCTATTACCCCATCTGACCCTGTGAAAGATGTAAAATCTTCGGAGGAAATACACGGCTTATCTCCTGAAGCAGAGCCTGCAAAGGATTGCAGGAAAGGTTTGAAAGGAAAAAACAGTATGGATCGACAGTCCACTAAAAGCGGAGCCTCATCAGCAGCACCAAGGATTACTATAAAGTTGGTGGCCAAAAAGAAAATGAAAACCGTAAAGGAGCCTCATAAGAAATCTGTGAAGAAGATGAAGATAAAAGGAATTCAGGATCAGCCTAAAGCCAAGGATATTCAGGGCGACCAGATTTCAAGTGCTCACGTCAAATTAAAAACTGAACCACATGAGGATAAACATGACACAGAGGATAAAGGAGGGGGTACTGTACCTGCAAGAAGACGTGGGAGATCTGCTTCAAAGACAACAGAGCCTGTCTGCCAGACTAGCACCAAAGTTGTGGTGGATGACCAAAAATCAAAAGAGAGAAAATCAGCTGATCGATTTGACACTGTAAAGG
The DNA here is from genome assembly GCA_003416845.1 of Oplegnathus fasciatus. NCBI lineage: Eukaryota > Metazoa > Chordata > Actinopteri > Centrarchiformes > Oplegnathidae > Oplegnathus > Oplegnathus fasciatus. The sequence continues at coordinate 804,498 of NTHP01000035.1, forward strand.
AGAGTGGGACTGTGGAGCCAAAAACGAATGCAAAGAAATTAAAGCATAAGGAAATTGTGACAGAGCAAGGCTCTGAAGTTAATCAACTAGTGGCTCGTAGGAGCAACAGAGTCACCAACCCAGTCTCTAAAAGAGCCTCAGACAGTGCAGCTGAACCAGAAAGTCTGAGTAAAAGTGATGCCATTCTGGCGGAGTCAAAGCCAGAAGTTTCTAGAGCAGTGGAGGCCAAACCATCGGCGAGAAGTGACAAACGAAGGCAAAGCAAGAGGCTGAATAAGGATGTTACGATGGCAGACAACCATGGTCCATCATCCACAGAGACTGACAATTTAGCTGCACAATCCAGTGACAGTTTGCCTTTGAAAAATGAGGAAATGAGGATCCCGAGTTTAAAATTGATAAAGATCAGAAACCCAAAATATGATGCACAGGCCAGTGGGAAGAGCTCGACTCGAAAGAAAAAACGGAGAAAATTTGTCTGGACTTTAACGTTAGTGAAGGGAGGAAGTCTTCAGAAGCAAGGTGCTGAAAACACTGTCAAAGCCACAGAGAAGACTGTCAGTGAAGTGGATCAGTCCACTTTTTGTGACACAAGTATCAACAAGAGTTTGAAGGGGATGGACAAAAAATCAAAAGTGGATGACGCAGCCCCACAAGAGAGTAAAAGCATGGACAGTAATGAGAAAGGTTCCCAAAACAAGGCTGACGTGTCATTTGAGGAAAAGTCCAACTTAGAGGTGGAAGTTGAGGTGGAACATGTAAATGAAACACCTCCTCAAGAAACAACTAAAACAGATTGCGGGAAAGTTGTCCCACCTCTTCAGATCAAAAAGGTCTCCTCTCCCGGTAAACATAAAAGCTCAAAGCCGTCCTTTTTAATTCAGCAGGTTAGTCCCGTGTCTGAAAAGAAAGAGGATGTTCTAAAAGATCTAAGCGAAGTTAATGAGGATAAGTCACCATGTATGGATGCTGAAGTCACCCCAACAAGGAGACTAAGGAGGAGGACATCAAGCGTTGATTCACCACAGACAAAGTCTGTCAGCCAGAAGCCAGTGACCACTCCAAAACGGAGGCTTAGAACGAGTCCACAGGATGAAGAAACTGTACAGGTGCAAATTGAAGATTCTTCTCAGGCTTTAACTGAAGATTCCAGCTCACAAGGTCTTCCTAAAAACTCAAGTCAGGTTTTAGCTGAGGACCCCTCACAGGTGACCAGTGCAAACTCCACTGAAGTTCCTGATAATGATTCCTCAAAGATCGCTGACGATCCCTCACAGGTGCCAGGTGAAGTTTCTCCACAGAAGGTGGAGAATGAGGTAGAACCACAGATCAAAGAGGCCAAACCATTGCCTGTGCCTTCCAAACCTAGAAGATGTAGAAATAATAAATTAGGGAAGAAGAGGTCTGTTCAAAAGAAAAAGGCTGTTGTCTCTCCTGAAACTGCTGTCAACACAGAGTTGGCTACAGCTGAGGCTACTATCACAGAGTCTGTTCTAAAGGAAGATACTCAGCCTTTAGTGACAGAGGTACATCAGCCAGAAACAAAAGATTGCACCCAGCCTGAGGCAAAACAGGACACTGTGTCAGTGGAAGAAGAGCAGATACAGCCACCGGTAAAAGAGGAAACAGACATTCAGTTGATAGATAGTCAACAGTCTTTGGTGTCAGAAAGTCAAGCAAGTGATCCAAAAACACCGTGCCTACAAAAGAAATCTCTCAAAAAAGTAAAAAAGAGGCGTAAAAGTTTGATTGGGCAGCGCCAGAAACACAGGCACAGGAGCAGAGATGGGAAGTTTGCTCCACTTAAATTATCTGAAAATAGTCCACAAATAGTTGAGGGGGATAGTGACATTTCCACCGCATTGGCAGCTACGACACCAACGCCAAGCTCCAAACTTATTGGGATACATAAAAAGTACAAAAAGAGGCAGTCAGGCCTTCAATTTATTGGGTCTAAAAGGCCAAAACCACAAGCTAAAATAATTTCTAAGCTGATAGAAATAGGGCTTGACAAAGATAGTTTGAAGCAGGAAGAAACAGACACATTAGTCGATGGAGGACACACAGATGTTGTAGAAACCCAGCCTGGTAAATCAAAGTTTGTAAAAAACATCAAGCACTTCATTATGCCTGTTGTAAGTGCCAGATCCTCACGAGTGATCAAGACCCCGCAAAGGTTTATGGATGATGCAGGAATGTCGGTATTGCCTCGAAGAAACTCTCCAAAGAAGGGTTTGCAACTGGGCTTGCAAATGCGTCCGGGAAAGAGGCGAGATGATGGGACGGGCAGAGCAATATCCCCTATCCTGCCAGTTGACGAGGAGGACATATTGAGTGAAGCTCAATTGGATGTTGATCTGTTTTCAGCTCAGGACCTAGATGACAACATTGATATAGCAGACAGCCTATTTTCTGAGAGAAAAAGTGGCAAAATTGAAAAGAAGAGGTCTCTTCTAAAGAACTCTAGTTTCAAGTGGCATATCCCAGAAGAGTCTAGCGAGGAAGTGTATACACTGGACAAAACTCCAGAGAACAAATGTGAGGATCTGTTTTTATCGACACCAGTTGATAAGCCCACAGAACTATCTACTGACCTCCTGGACGCTCAGAAAAAGAAAAGTTCCACTAAGTTTAACAAACAAATGGCTCACCTCAAGATTTATCAAAGGCTAAAGAAGGCACATACGGGACTTCCCAAAAGCAAAAACACAACAGAGATGGATAGCACGTGTAAACCTCCTCAGCCTCCCGTTGATTTAGCAGAAGGACTCGATGATGAGGCCATGAGCATCAGCCTCAGGCAGCGGAATACAAACACAGAGAAGGACAAATCCAAGCTCAAGATAGAAGACCTTGATAGTCCTGGAGTAGTGAGAAAAGTTTCTGTGTGTGTTAGGACTATGAACTCCAAGTCCCTTGCATTTCAGCATGGTAAAGAGGAGGGTTTAGCAGGAAAGAATACTGCCCAACTTCACTCAGGTGAGCCAAATGATTAAAACACATCAGATTATTTAATGCTAAGCAAAAATAATATGCTTATAATGGGCTAGACATTTGAATATATTACTTTATATCCACAGGAGAGCTGCAGTCAGAGCGCAACTCAGGCGCAGGTGAAGGCGATTATCTTGGATCTGTGGAGAAGGGAGCTTCACAAAGAGCGCGCCTCACTGGCGCAAATAAAAGAATGTTCAATCTCCTCAGGAAAGCCAAGGTCCAGCTCATTAAGATTGACCAGCAGAAACAGCTTAAGTCATCTGGGGTAAGGTCGTGATCACCACAAGAACATGTTCCCTGTCATTTTAGACTATTAATTGTTCATTATTAGGTAAATTCTATGTAATAGGACCTGTCATAGATGAGGAAAACCTTGTATAAACACAAGTGTTTTGAGTGATGCAGGGTGATATTCTAGTTTTCGGAGGCTTGTGTTGATACCTTGTTTTTTGCCTGTTAACCCTGTAGCTGTTGTCTGGCCCGAGTGGTGCCAGGTCTCGAGATGTGACCTCTAAGAGACAAAGGAGGAAGCAGAGGGTTCAGCTTGATGCTGATGTTCCAGTCAAGACGGAGGCACCTCAAGGACAAGTAAGTGAACAAATCAATAGGCCTGAGGCGGAAATCGATCCAACTAAAAATCTTGTTTCTGTCTCTGGTTTTCCAGAGTTTTTGTTGTTTATTTTAACCTTCTGTTATAGTCGAAACTTAGCAAAGGAAAACATGCTCTGTTCAGTGTGCTGTACTGAAATTTAGGACCAATGATACGGATTTGAAAAATGAGCCCCCTATCAATTCCAGCCTCTTTACACCAGTGCCTCTATCCTCATCTGATTTTTTAATTTTCATTTTTTCCAGCCGCAGCTCATCTCCCCGCTGTGCCAGGAGTTTCGTAGAGCAGGAGGTCCACGTATCAAGCATGTGTGTCGTGCTGCGTCTGTGGTGCTGGGGCAGCCTCGAGCCTTGATACCAGACGACATTCCCAGGCTTAGCGCCTTGCCTCTGCATGAGAGAACTGGCATTTCCCCTTCGGACGTCGCTAAAGGTGGGTGTAAACTGATTGGCAGATGGTTCTGGATTTGTTTGCTTTAGACATGCTCATAAAATTTCACATGATTTGAATGTGATGACTTGGTGGCAGCAGCAGCGGCAGCAGTAGTAGTAGAAGTGGTGATAGTACTAGTTTCAGCTTCTCAATCCTGACAGAGGATGGAGTAAATTAGATTATTTGTTTTAGTAGATGGATACATTGAATCAGAATAATTTATGATTAATGCATCAGTGTAATATATGAGTTGTTACACCCCTACTCTTGAGGTATCAGTGTCCAACAGCCCATCATGTTTATGTTTCTGAATTTGCATTTTGTTTGTAGAATGCAAACAAAAGAACTGCACGATAAATTGCGCCTTGTTTCAGAAGTCTTTACATTGATCATTTATTTAAAACGGCTAAATGCTCAAATTTACATTTGGCTTATTGCTAAAACCTTCTTCCTGTGAATCCTACTATTCCAGAAATTTGATGTACCATCAGCTATTGTAATTCTTTTTTTGTGTATACTCATGAGAACATTTTTAATAGACAAGATATTAATTACTGAGTGTGAGTCAATGTCCAAACCAAAATTAAAGCCACCAAATGATCTGCTACTGCAACCGCATCCTGAAAGGCGAATGATAACTACTTAACTGACTAACAGATGAATGTCTATCGTTATTGCAGATATTGGGTCTCCCTCTGAATCAGACAGTCCTGGGCTGTCAGATCCAAAGGTCACCAAGGTCAAGAAGCCGTCAAATTTTGTGAAACGGAAAGGACTCGGGCCATTTGGGTATCGCTCTCGGAGGTGTGGAGTATGCAAAGGCTGCAACCACGAGGACGATTGTGGCAGGTGCATGAACTGCCTCGACAAACCCAAGTTTGGTGGTCCCAATACCAAACGGCAGTGTTGTGTGTAAGTTGACTTATATTTAATTCTTAGTTGTTGTGGAGCTCATCACAGTGTTTAAAAATAATTCAGATTTTTTATATATATTTTATATATATATATATTTATTTTATTTTTTTTCTACCACAAGGTATAAGAGATGTGATCAAATTGAAGAGAGAAAAGCACGCAGACTAAGTGGAAGAACAGCACCCAAAGGTAATTTTTCACTTGAGCGTGCAAGCTTGATGTTGCCATAATATCCATAACATTTAGTGTGCCAGCTACATGCCTCTTGTTTTTTTTTTTTTTGTTTTTTTTTAAGGGTCCTCTAAGCGACGGCGATCCTCTCTCAGCGGAGGTCATTCAAGTAATGATGAAGGGAATGAGGGTGCTGCAGACTCGCCATCTGGTCTCCAGGGTGACAGCCACAGTCCGTCAGTAAGGAAGCAGCCAAAGCGTGTTGTGAAACCCCGCGTCTACTTTGACCTGGTGGACTACGACTCTGATCTAGATGACAAAGCTGTCCAAAGCTCTACCTCGCCGGCCAGGAGAAGGGGCACTGGGCCCCGTTTCAGTCAAGGTAAATTAACATTCAGAAACCAGACAAGATAGATGCTTCATTCATGATCTAGTTGAGTGTTTTCATTCTTAACACCACAGATAATAAGTATCTGCTTACATATAATGCAGTAGTCTTTGTAAATGCAATTCTTTAAACTTATAGAGTTCTTTTGCTAGAAAGGGCATCAAGCCTTACGATGTGCCTCTTAATAATAATAACAAACACATTTTCCTGTCCTCTATAGACTTTGTGTCGCTGGATGGATTCCTTGGAGACATTTCAGATGATGAAGTCAGGCATCGGAAGTCCAGCTCACACCGTGTACCCACTGGTCGACGTAAACCGGAGAAGGTGGGTAATTCTGAGTTTGATCAGCCAACTTGTATTTGTGGCAGTTTTTTAGTGTGTGATTTGCTCTGTCACACAATAAGTGTCAAGGCTGTGCAAAAAAATTCATTAAGTTCTTCTGGCCACAATGGGTTGATCGATCCCAATTAATAATGCCCAACCTGCCAATTTTGTCTCTGAGAGCATGCCAAATGCAGTTTTGTTTGTATACTTCCAGCTTTTGGCATGGTGTAGCTGAGAAACCCCCTCATTCCTTCCTGTTCCTTTGTGCAAATCCAGGACATGCTGTCTATTTCTGCATTTTTATTTTTCCAAAATAAATGTCTGCACTGCTGGTAGCCATTAGTTCCAGTTCTTGTTCAGCTACTCCTCAACTAAGGTGTATAATGCTGTGGTCCCTTCCACTTCATTTCAATCTAACTTACTCTTTGTTGCAACTCAAATATGGCTAATGTGGCTAGTTGTTCTGGCCTCAGTGGCATCATTTTGTCTCTGTATGCTCTGTCACATCCATTTCTGCATGAAGCATGAGCCAGACTTAAGCATGATTTATGGTGGTGCGTCGAGGGGTTACTTCATAGCTATGGAACCTACACACTAAGCTGCCCCAGCTGCGGTGTGGGCTATGACATAGCTGACATGCGCTTCCTCAAAAATGTAACTACACGTCAGCGCTACAGCGAGCCCTGAGATGCCACGTGGGGACCACAAGAGAACTGTCATTGGTCAGCATGTGATGCTTGTGTCTTCTCCTACAAGTTTCTGATGCCGGTGGAGATTGTTGATAGTGAAGACAACATTAAGGAATTTGAAGAAAGACTCAGTAGTCTTCTTCTTTTAAGAAACACACATCTTGCAAAGCAATCTCCACTGCAAACCCTCTGATGACCGCGATCAAAATCATGTGAATTAACATAAACACAGCCATTGAACTGCAGTAGTCACCTATTCAGTAAATGAGACATGGCAAAAAAGAAGTCACCTGGATGTGGATATACAGTGGATATACTTCTCTCCTTGAGAACTTCCAATTTTGTACAAAAGTTAACTAAACATGGCGACATTTGAGGAAGTTACTTGTTGTTAATGAGATTGTGGCAGACAAAGCAGCTTTGACAAAAGTCACCTGCTCACCTTACCTCACGACCTGATATACTGGCCCCACCATTCATGTTCTTAATTGCATTTTGTGGACGTGTCACTTGTCATGTTATCATGGGTACATGGTAGTGATGGGCGGATTGCACAGTTTCCTCTGTCCTGTCGAGTTTATAACTACAGTTTTTAGTTTTAGTTTTTTTAGTTTTAAAAGCAAGTATATTAGCGCTTTAAGTGTGTCCTTTACTGCCCTCATTCATGTTATGGTTATCTCTCAGGGTCCATTGGAGCAGACTCCTCCAAGTGTCCTGGCTGCCCTGGCCCATGGATTTGAGCAGAGAGACGTTGAGTGTTCTAAACCTACTCACAAAATCAGGGTTGACTTCAAGGTAGGTCACTTGTTTTGTCCATCACATATATTGTAATGTAACACACTTCTTATATGATGATTCATGTTTAGTGCCACCCAAATTAAAAATAAACACAGCTATGTGATGTAAGATGATTGATATTAATGCACATTCTGTGGAATGAATATCGTTTGAAGAAAACAAATATGTTAAAATAATTTACCCCAGAGTGCTACAACACCAAGTCACACATGTAGTAAATTCAGGCCATTGTAATTCACTAGTGGACGTAACATAATTTTTTGTCCACTAGAGGTCAGGGTTTACTTTTTAATTCCAAAATGAATACACTGCATGACTAGTGAAGTGGTTCATGAGAAATGTGATTCAACTGATCTCTTCAAAGACACATTTTAACCTTAGAGTAATATTTTTTACATGTACAAAAATCATGTATAAACAGTTTACCAATACCACTTCCCTCAGAACTTAACATGTAAACCTCACATAATCACCCAAATGTGCCATTACAACTAAAACAACAACATGATGCGAAAGATTATATATTTATCTGTTCTTCCAAATGATATTGGTCAGCAGATGTAGTATTATGCTGGTAACTTCTGTGAATGGTCTTTTCTCAGCTGTTAACTGTGTTGTGTGTACGGTGTCTTTGTTTTCAGGAGGACTGCACTTTGGAGAATGTCTGGAATATGGGAGGTTTAAGTATATTGACCTCTGCACCGCTCATGCCACCCTATGTCTGCTTCCTTTGTGCCAGTAAAGGGCAACATGAGGTAACTACTTAATACATTTTGCTCTATTTTAATAGAAATAGTTGATGTGTTTCTTTGCCCTTCTACTGTGTTATATTTCTGTTAAGCTAGTGGCTGGCAAGTTTCTTACAGTTGCGTTGTAGGAAAACATAACACCAAATGATGCAGATGAAAAAGCAAGAATGTCAGGAGGTTTATATAATTTGGAGGCAATTTTGAAATCATCATTTTGTGAATTTCTTTTTGCAGATGCTTAATTGCCAAGTATGCTGTGAGCCCTTCCACCAGTTTTGCCTTGAACCAGCGGAGCGCCCCTCTGAAGAGAACAAGGAGAACTGGTGCTGTCGTCGCTGCAAATTTTGCCATGTATGTGGCAGGAAAAACAAGCACTCAAAGGTAGGCCTGTTGTGATTATTTGAGCTAAACGCCATAATCACTATATTCCGCAATCAAGGGAAGCCAAGTACATGAAACGAACATAAATACCATATTTCCTGGCGCGCTTGTAATTGCTATAGTTTATTGGCACCCAACTAGAGAATTAGGACCCCCAACTGTTTACCTTAATATGTTTAACTTCTAATATTCGCATAATGGTAGTGGATGGAAACGTGCATTAATTTGCATTTTGTGTAAAAANNAAAAAAAAAGTGAAACATGAGGATGGAAACCTGGCTAATATTAGAAATATCACAACAAATACAATGCTAATAGGGTGCTTTTCCATCAACTGGGTTAAGGACAATTAAATAGTTAATCACAATTATTTCTATGACAATTAATCATCAACTAAAATTTCATGATTGTGACAGCCCTACTCAAAGGTAATGCTAATTTGACTTGTTTTGCTATATTTTACTTCTCAGAACTAATGTAGTTCAGTCAATAAACATTACACTTTTCATGTCTCCCTCAGCCATTGTTGGAGTGTGAACGATGCCAGAACTGTTATCATACTTCCTGTCTGGGACCCAACTATCCAAAACAAAACAAGAAGAGGAAAGCTTGGGTAGGTTCACGTTTCTTAAAAACACAAACTCATGTATGTTTACTGTAAGCATGCTGAGGGTGTGTCCTAATATGATGGTTTCTGTGCAGGTTTGTATGACATGCATCAGGTGTAAAAGTTGTGGCGTCACACCGGGGAAGAGTTGGGACACTGACTGGAACCACGACAAAGGACTCTGTCCAGACTGTTCAAAACTCTATGAACTGGGTGAGGATTAAACCTTCAGTACATTTGGAGATCTGTCAGCTCCTTTATTATCTACCAACATTACCAATCTATGCTGAGGCTAATCTTTTCTGAATGCCTCTGTCTCTTATAAGGTAACTACTGTCCAATCTGCTTCAAGTGCTATGAGGACAATGACTATGACAGTCAGATGATGCAGTGTGGCACCTGTAACCACTGGGTACATGCCAAGTGTGAGGATCTAACAGGTGATTTTTATTCTTTGGCTTTTTGAGGATGAAAGTACTGTAAGTGATGGCATTAAAGCTTTGTGCTCATTAACACTGGTGAAGCTATGTCAAACTTAATTACATTATGACATTTTTGTACTTGGGTGTTTTGAGGTTTATTTGCATAACTTAAAACAAAACAAAGGACATCAGAATAACAAATAATGTGAGCACAGAGAAGAAAAAAGGGAATTCTAATACTTATTATTACTTGTTATTACCCATTATTTGCTGAGCGTGCATTCAAAGCCCTGCTTCACACAAATGCAGTAGGTCACATGATATAGTGAAAACCTGTCTCCTTTAAAATTATTTCAGATGAGCTGTATGAGATCCTGTCCAGCTTGCCAGAGAGTGTAGTGTATTCATGTCGGCCATGCAGTGTGACCCAGCCCAGCGCCTGGAGAGAGCTGCTCTACATTGAGCTCAGGGCTGGGGTGGAAAAGGTGCTGGCTTGCTTGCTTTCCTCCACCCTCACCCAGCACCTTGTTACCTGCTCACAGGTAGGAGACTCGGCTTTCTTTTTCATTAATAAAATGTACCATGTGACAAAAAGTCACAGTCACATGATGTGTTTATGTTACAATGCTTGTAAAACTTAAGTTTCATTAAATGCAGTTACTCAAATGTGTTACTGTTCACTGGAATTTATGTATCTTTTGTATTAGTACTGATGTACCGTGTCAAATATCTTTTGGTTTGTGTTGCAGTGTGAGAAGTCGGTTGATCCTGACAGTGGAATAGAAGGACAGCCAGCCTGTGACCTCCGAGCTGTAGGCAAGAAGTTTGACAAAGGCCTTTATACTACGTTGGTGAGTACACAACCTCTTACTCAATGTCTGAATACCTATGTACCAATTTCTCACCGCTGTGGTGTATGTATTTTTTTAAAGAATTGTCAGTGTTCATTTTATGTTTAATTTAATAGTTAAATTATTTGATTTTAAATAAGTCTTTCAGACATGCAAGAAGTCGAGCCACACAGGAAACTAGGGAGCTCAGACAATATAATGTCACCAACAACCAAAGTTCAAAAATGCAACTTGTAGCTTAAAACTTATTGATTTTCAAAATGAAAGTCTAAGAATAGGCACCAGCCTCTCATCCCACTGTAACATACGGTATTGTAGGATGGTGGTCACATGCTGTATGTTAGGAATGCCTCTAGTAGTGTTTCTGCATGTGGGTGTTGTTCTTTAAGACATCAGGCCTGTACAGTGGTAAGGGAAACTAAGATATGCAACCTAATGGAAGCTAAAAAAAGGTGTTTTTTTTTATATAGAAAATGTTCCACGAAGATGTGGTTCAGGTGGTGCGAAAGAGGCTTGAGCAAGAGGACAATCTTCCAGAGGAGAAGAGACCTACTGCCCTGGCACGCTCTTACTACTTAAAGGTGATATTACTGAGAATTGTGTGTAAACATATTATTTATTTTTATTTTGCTAATGGGAGTGTGAGAAACCGCCGAGTGAAGCTATGTAATAGTTTCAGAAATGCAGATGAGTTAGCATTTAGAATTGACTGATATGACTTTACTCTTTAGCTCCTCGAGGAGGTATTTAATTGGTTCAACAGCCAAGACCCAAAGGTGTGGAACCCTTGTACCAAAGACTTGCCCATGTGAGTAATGGTTTCCATTTACTGGTTTGTATACAAGTGTACATTAATATGACAGTGCATACATTTTGAACACTCAAGATGTTTTAAAAGTACCTACTTGTATACATATATGAAAGGTACAAGTCCTGTTCTGTTTTTCTGTGGCATCAAAAGAAATATTTCTTAGCTTGTGAACTCTTTAATTCTTTCTTAAATAGGGGGATGCTGTCCCATGCTGTTCATCCTCCTACAACGGAGCATGTTTATGCCCAGTGGCAGGAGCGGGAGGAGCTCTTGTCCAGGGCTCCGCTGGGGCTCCTGCAGGAGGACAATGGACAAAGCTTAGATGTAAAGGAAGAAGAGGCAGTTTCGCCGATGTCTGGGGAGCTAACAAGCCGCAACCACTTCAAAACCAGCAGGGCTGTTAGGCTCAAATTCAAAGGTAATGCTGTCAATTCAGAAGAGAGAATAAGAAATTTAGGTCGTAATTTTTTTTTTTATCTTGTGCTGTGTTTGGCCCTCAAAGTCTTTACGTTTATACATTTATATAGGGAAAAGGGGCCGACTTTCAAAAGCTGATTTAGACACCGGATGGTCTAAGGATGATGAGAGACAGTGCTCTCTGTGCCAAAAATATGGAGACCTCAAACCTAATGTAAGTAATGCATTAAACAAACAATACTTCATAGTGTGAAGTGACATTCCTTGTAAATACTGTACATAGAGAATTGATTGGTCGCTCAAGGGGGTTCATAAATTCCTTTGTGATGTTGTTTTATAGGAAGCAGGCAGGTTGCTCTACCTGGGCCAGAATGAGTGGGCACATGTCAACTGCTGTCTGTGGTCAGCTGAGGTGTTTGAAGAGGAGAATGGCTCTCTACTACATGTACACAGTGCTGTCACAAGGGGCCGCTTGATGGTAGATTGTCAATCTACCTCTACCTACAATGTTATTGGGAATCTGAGTTTGATTACTTGCAAACCTGTAAATAGATATTGATGTTTAAGAGTGAAAATAATCTGACAACAATAGATCAGTCAGGCTCTACTTGTAAACAAATATGCATTCTGATTGCTGTTCCTTTAGTACTCTGACTTTTGACATTTAATCCTTGATTCCCATCAATCCCAACCCCCCTCTTAGCGATGTGAACGCTGCAACCAGACGGGTGCCACAGTGGGCTGCTGCCTGACATCTTGTCAAAGCAACTATCACTTCATGTGTGCCCGTTCCCGTCACTGTGTGTTCCAGGACGATAAGAAGGTCTATTGCTACAAACACCGACATCTCATCAGTGGCGGGGTAAATTCTGATCTTCCAACATGTCTGTATCAGTTTAAAAGGTTTGAAATTTGATTCTGGGTTGTAATTCTCACTTGTTTTCCTTTGTTACACAGATGATAACTGGTCAAGAATTTGAAGTAAACCGCAGAGTGTATGTGGATTTTGAGGGCATTAGCCTACGCAGAAAGTTCTTGACTGGACTGGAACCAGAATTAATCAACGTGATGATTGGTAAGCAACTTTCTTTTAGCTGGTTTCCTGTGGCATTTACTAATATGAGCTTATGCTTAACTAATGATTGTTATCCACATTGTCACTACACAGGTTCCTTACAGATAGACAAACTGGGTGTGCTGACAGAACTTTCAGCTAGCAAAGGAAAACTGTGTCCTGTGGGTTTTCAGTAAGTTGCATTCTATCTTTTACAGGCTTATTTATAGAAATAAATCATATTTGCAACATGGAATGAAAAGCACTTTTAAAACTTTGTTTTTCCTTCCTAAGGTGTTCCCGTTGGTACTGGAGTACAGTTAATCCATTGCGCCGGTGCAAATACACATGTACAGTCCGAGAGGTCCGGCCCGTTGTCCCCGAGAAGCCTGTTGAGGAGATGCCTGACCAAGGAGACAATCACACCGTTGTTCACAGCCCCTGTCCACTGCCTGGTGTGTGTTTTACTACTGAGAAACTGCAATATGTTACCAAGTAATTTACTGTAAAATGATAGATAAAGACACTAATAATTTCATAAACTGTTTTTCATAAATCTTCAGAATCTGAAGCCCAAGAGACAGATATAACAGAACCCCAACCCCTGACGGAGGAATCCTTTGTCCCAGGACCTCCCCCCAAGTCAGATCATGGTGCAAGGCCAAAGATTCCCAGCTATCCCCAAACCAGGAGACCAGCTGGAGGAATGTCCCGACCTCTGCCATCCCCAGGTAATACATTTCTAACTTCTTTTTTGGTAAGACTTATTTTATTCATGAACAAAAAATATGTTGGTCCAATCAAAAGCACATGAGTCTCAAGCTACATATTTATTCTGATTTCTTCTTAGGACTAACCCAGCTGAAACCCCACCACATATTAACCATAAGTGATCTGGAGGAGACTCGACGGGTTCGTCGCCACAGCCCCCACTCACAGACAGCAGGCCCCCGCAGTCACATGTCCCCCCCTCCTCTGGGCCCTCTGACTGGACCAATCACCCTCCGTGCTGGAAAATCTTCCCTTCCCACTTCCCCACTGTTCCCACTTGGTGCTACAGACAACCTGACAAATTCTCCCTCATCCCGCCCAGTCGGAGGTAGAAGTGCTTCCTCAGTCCGATGCCCTGGGAATACAATGACCCATTGTACCTCAACTTTCTTTCCTCAGTCTACCTGGCAGGACAGTGCGGGCAGCTTTCCCTCTCCAAGTCTGTCTTTCTCTTCATCCATACAACATCTACCCAGAACTCGATTGTCATTTGATCTGAGCCAGCCAGACTCAGTCGAGGTGCCGCACAACTTCTTAGCTTCACCAGAACCTGAAGATGTCTCTCCAGCAAATGGTACCTCACCCCAGGGGGACTTAGACCAACAGAAGGGTGAAGAAGAATTTCCATACAGTTCATTCCACAAGGATCCCAGCATGAGTTTGGGCCAAGAGATGAGGACAGAACTGGAGATTGAAGAGACACTCCTGAATGAAGGTGTGGCAATGAACTGTGGGGGACAAATAGTGGTGGAAGGTGATGATCAGGAGGAATTTTGGGGAAGAGCCCAAGAAGTACACAAGAGGAAGACTCTTGTTGCCAACCTGCCTCGGTCTGCATCCTCAGCCAGGGATGACTTGGGCAACACCTCCTCTGATGATGATATGGAGCACTATTTTGACTTCTCACGGACAATAGTCAGCTGTCCTGGATCAAAAGATCATTCCAAGTCTCCCTCCTCCCCTTCCTCCCGGCCTATGGCTCAGCTGGATGGTGTAGATGATGGTACAGAGAGTGATGCAAGTATAGCGACCAACGATGATGCTCAGAAAGTTGAGGGTTCTAGTCGAACTCAGATACAAGCCAAAAACCTAAATAATAAAAGTGTCCCTGATTCGGAAACTACAAACGGCACACAGGCTGTCCAGAGTCTGTTCCCCGAAGCATCATCCAATGATAAGCACACAGATTCGTCATCGGTTACCATCTCAGTTGCCAGCAAAAGACCTACAGATAGTTCACCTCAAGATGCACCTAAATCCTGCCATGCCAGTCAGTCAAATGAGGACAACATGAGATTTGTTTCTCCACAAATTTCCAGAAACTCTTCACTCAAAGAGCAAAGCTCTCACACTCCTGTGGTAAATCAGGAGACCGTGCTTCCTACTCCAGTTCATCATGCTCTGCCTAACTTACTCACAAAGGTGCCTGAGACCTCATATTCTGAGGAGTTATTCCAGGGTTCCAGTTTAGGATTTGCCTCTGGAACACCTCTTGTTCTTGAGAGATGTGACCCTAGTCCACATTTAACTGAGATGGTTCCTTTGCTGGAGACCCAACAGTCTGAAGCTTGTAAACCCCTGAACTCAGAGCCTGATAGCAGCCACTTTGTATCATCAACTGGGGGGTCTACTGTGTTAATGAACCACTTAACAGCTAAAACAATGGAACCCTCATTAGCGACTTCTGCTGATAACAGTCAGGGCACTCTGCTGGATCTTCTTCAGCCCTCCCCTTTAATATCTACAGATGTACAAAACCCCTCTCAAGGCCTTGTAGACTCTTTGCAGATGTATTCCTGTTTACCAGGTTTCAGTCAGCCTCCTCTAACAAGTATTACACTTCAGCCAGTAACATCCTCACAAGAGTCAACAACCTTCACATCCATGGAGCCTAAACTAACCACCCTCAGTCCTGTTGGAGATGTGACACAAACACTGCTAAATGTTGCCCCTCAAAATGATCTAGTGTTATCAGCTACGTCAGGCACTTGTCCCCGAGCAGGAACTTGTGGAACTGTCACTCTACCCATCTACTCCACACAAACACAACCATTGGGTTCTACAGCTGTCACCATTGTTTCCTCCTCTGCGTCAATATCGTCTCTTTCTGCACTGTCAACGCAGTGTTCAGCTGCTCCAACATCAGTCCAAACCACCTCAGCCCCTGTGATCTTAAATGGTTACAGCTCTTCATCTGTGCAGAAGGAAGCTTCATCTGGTCACACAATCTCCATCAACTTTTCTACGCCCAGACCAGCTTTAGAGCCTCAACAGCCAGTGGTTCCTCAGGCTTTACCTGGACATGCTATTCTTACTGTGAAGGAAGTGGGGGGTCCAAATGTGGATCCTACACCACATGTCCTGCTGGTGAACCGCCTTGGGCAGATCTTTGTGAAGAACCCAGAGAGCAACACTTTCCAGCTGCCCACTCCCAACTCTCCTTCCTACAACTGTGTCACTCAGATTGCCAGCCTTCTGCAAAGCAATGCACTGTCAGCCACACTAGCAGCAGCTGGTAATATGACTGCTCCACCCCCTGGGGCCAACATTGCAACAGCAGTTCCTCCGTCGGTTACACCTGCAGTTCAGAATCCAACCACAATCACACAGCTGCTTACCCACAATAGCAACGGTGCAGTGGCATCAGTTAATGTGAAGAAGCCAAGAAAGAATGCAAAAACTTCAAAAGAGGAAACTGTTCCAGAGTTGAAAAAAGCGAAGAAAAAGAAGGAGTCTAGTGCATCCAGAAAATCCAAGTCCTCCAAGGCCTCAGGGCAGCCTGCTCTGTCAACTGAAACTCCTCCCATGACTCCTGCTGAAAGTGCTCAAGCAATTATCAATCAAGCAATGGCAAGCAACTACACCCCCAAGTGGAGTGGGCTTCGAACACTAAGCCCCTCATCACTGGTTCTGCCACCTGGCCTATTAATTGAACCGGAGCCGCCTGTGTCGTCTCACGCTCCTTCACCAACACCAGCACCAGCTCCTGCAGCCCGCCCTCGTACCCACGTCCGCATGAAGAGAGTGTCTTCACTTTCAGACCGCATTGTCACAAAGAAGTCTAAAGTCGACTTCCTACAACCAGAGCCCATCAGTGAGGATGAGGAACGCCGCAGACCTACCTTTCCAAGCATCTCCAGCAGGGCCTCAGGAGTCCGCATCAAGACCCCAACAGTGAAAGGAGTGCTGAACCTGGACGAGTTAAAGGAGGAGCATATAAGCGATTCTGATAGCTCAGGGTAAGATTTTCTTTGTCTTACATAGGCAACTAACGATTATTTTATATTATTTTTTGCACCATTTGACAAATGATGTTTTTTCAGTGATTTCAATAAAGCTTACACATTACTTTCACTTGCTTTATGACCAATACGACATCAAAGTTCCCAGTGTGGCTTCTGGAAGCAGTAAATTACATGGGAGGACTGTTTTACATTGAGTGTATTTGGTTAAAAATTTGTGTTTGAAAAAAAATTGTACTCTGTATCTTTCTCAGATCAGAGCCTTGGGATTATCTGTCTCGAGGCGAACAAGGCAAACAGCATGCTTGGGAACCAGTGGGACACAGCACCCTGACAGACTGGAAGAAATACTCTGGTAACCTTGAGTTTTAACTGCGTAATTTAATGATTTCTGTGAATTGAAAAATAATTCCAGAGTTCAACAATGTCTGAAACGTATGATAAGACACTAACTAATGGATGGGACTTAAAGTGTCTCTATGCTCTTTAACTTTAGATTGAGAATTTATACTGACTGTATAAATTGTGTTTTGTTAGGTGCTGCTTCTACCTCAGATGATGAACCACCAGCGTCTGACGAGGATGAGGAATGTCCATCTAACAGAGACCAGCCACACTTAAGATTTGAAATAACTAGCGATGATGGTTTCAGTGTAGAGGCTGACAGTATTGAGGGTAAGGCTAATATTGCATAAGAAATATTTCCCTCAAAAGCATTCAAATGATCTAACATGTTCTCAAAATAATAAATAAGCTCTGTTCATTTTATTCACTTTATGACGCCTAATTCTCAACTCTCCCTTCAGTGGCTTGGAAAGCAGTGATAGACGGGGTGCAGGAGGCAAGGGCTATCGCAAGGTTGAGACCCCTGACCTTTCAGAGGATCACCGGTGCCCATATGCTGGGTCTGGTCCATGATGCAGTCGTGTTCTTGCTGGAGCAACTTCAAGGAGCCCACCGCTGTCAACGCCACACCTTCCGTTTCTTCAAACAGTTCAGCCAGGAGGACGACCTTCCTGTCAATCCCAGTGGCTGTGCGCGCTCTGAGCTGTACCTTAGGTATGTAGACCAACTACTGTGACTGTGTACAAACAAACTCACAGCAGTGAACCTTAAGCAGATCAAGTTGTTCTTTGCAGCATCTTCAGTGTTGTTTGTGATTAATAGTAGTGCTATAAACACCAGTATGATCCTTAATGACAACACAGAAATGACAGCAGTCGGGATGGGCACCGAAATCATTTTTATCGATTCTGATTCTCTCATCAGTTCTGCTTATTGATCTTGAGTCTGTATTGAATCTATGCTCTAGTCCTTGTTTTCTAAATTTGGATAGAAAAAAAGAGTACAGGCGATACAGCTTTACAAATAATAAAAAAAATGTCATGTTTTAACTAGTATATTACCTTTTGAATGTGTCGATTGATTTATCCATACTCATCATTTTCTCTTTTCCCCTAACAGGAAGTCCACATTTGACATCTTTAACTTCCTGGCTTCTCAGCATAGACAGCTTCCTGACATTGGTCCTTATGATGATGAGGAGGATGAGGTTCTTTTGAAGTCTACAAGGTCAGGCTTCGCTCATTTAGTTGTAGATCTGTTCTGGGTTAAATGTAGTCTTAGTGCTTTTGTTCCAGCACCTTTGAGTTTCTCTCAAAAGTTTTGCTCAGTTTACAACTTGCTTTTGACTTTTTATTTTACTTATCCTTTCTGCAATTTGGTATTGACCATTTAGACCATTTTGACCATTTTGGGTTTTTTTTTAAAATGGCAAAATAATCTTTTCTGGATGTTTTCGGTGAATTATCGTCTGCTCTTCCTCTTAGACGGGCTACTAGTTTGGAGTTGCCCATGGCCATGCGCTTCAGACATCTGGAAAGGACATCCAAGGAGGCTGTAGGCGTGTACAGGTCAGTACAGAACTACATTTGCAAATTCTATGCAATACTTACTACTGTAATACAAAAAATATTTCTAATTGGGTTATTGTCTTGCCACCAGGGGACAACAATGTTGAGTTTTAACATTTTGGGTGGGAACAATGAAATTATTGATTGCCCTGTGAACTGACACACTGTCTTATAATATAATATAATATAATTACTGGCTTTTATCCTGAAGAAGGCAGCATGTGCTGAAACAATGATCTGTAGAACTGAAAATAAAAAGACTGCAGCAGAGTTATAACTGTGCAGCTTTCCCCTCCTTTCTTTGATTAAAATCTTCTTGCACTGATCTTCTATTGTGACCACAAACTTCCTGTAAGTACAACTTCATTGACAAGACAAAATGATTGCAACTTCTTGTTTGAGTCACTTTGGGCACTATGTTCACAAGGCATTTGTTTGGAAAATTCAAAATGTGCTTGACATGAACATATAAATAGAATCCACAGAGGCCATTCATAGCCAAGACAGGCTTCCAACAGCAACATGTCCACATTCAACGAGCAAATACAAACTAAAACACAGAGTAAAAATCACAAAGTAGTTTCCAGAAGAACATAAATACAGATCTGAGTTCCACATACAATGTTTAGGGTCAAGTGAAGGCAGCAGAATTCACTCTAAACACCATTTAAGCCAACATGTAAAATATATATTTTTCAAATTGCATAAAACATTTGGGTACGTATATATGGAAATAGAAAAAGTCAGTAAAAGTACAATAATGTGTTGTTGTCAACATACATGCAATACACATGAATTTCACATGCAAACAATTTTTAAATAAACAGTGGGACAGTAATGTCTGTCTCCATTTTATCCTAAGTAAATGTATAGAATAAACCTGTACTGAAAATATTACAGGACAAGCCGTCAATTGTGTCTGAACCCACAGAGAACCAAAAACATTATTAAAATGGTCTGAGAAAATGCTGAGAGTTCTAATCTGAATCGGGATCAGCATCAAATGACACATGACAATAGTCATGCTGATGAGGACCGTGATCATTGGACCATTTTCCTTCCTTTTTGTTCAAGGATGACTTTGAAACACAAAGTTTGAAGAGAGTCAGACTTATGACCAATGAGTTATGTCCATCGAATTTTATTATGTAACTGTACTGCCATCTATTGGAGGAGCATTCAGAGTAGATAAGCGCACATGATATCTGCATTTCATTGCATTTGCAGTGCATTCAAGATTTATTGCAGTTTATGTCAAATGTGCAACTCCAGTAAGAATTTATGAATAACTTTTTGGAGGTTATCCAGATGTGTTAACAAAAACAATTTGGGGAAGATTGGATCAAATTTGTAGGTGGAGTGGTGAAAAAATGTACTGCAAACAATTACAAATTATAGAATATCGGTGTAGGAAGAAGCCAGGAAGAATTTCTACTAAAACAATGACACACAAGGGAGAGCTAATCCTAATTAGTGTACATGCGTGACTCTTATTTCATTACCCTTGTTTATAACCGATCAAACTAATGATACCGTGTGAATAATCTGTTGTCTAATGCCTTTGGCATGTCTGAAATGAACTACAGAATCTCATGGCTTATGTGGATTACAACAGATGTTGCCCAGATGTGCCGTGAGTTGCAATTTTATGGCAGAGAGACGAAGAGTAAGCTAAAAACTAAAACCACAACATATTAGCCTTAAGACATGTGGGTCGTCATAGCAGTTAGCATGCCAGCATTTGCTAATTAGAACTAAACACAATCCAACATCCAGAAACTGGCTTGAGTCTGCACCTTGGCAGACTCCATGTTGGCACATCATCACTGTTTGTGTCTTGAGCATCCCAGCAAATTATCTTGTGCGACCTAACCAGTTCTGACCTTTTGTGCGTCTGTTGCAGGTCTGCTATCCATGGGCGTGGTCTTTTTTGCAAGAGAAACATTGAAGCAGGGGAGATGGTTATCGAATATGCAGGCATCGTCATTCGCTCAGTGCTCACCGACAAAAGGGAGAAGTACTACGACGGCAAGGTTGGTCGGGCTTCTGTTTCTGTGATTCTAGTGTAGGTCCGTTATCTACAATAACTGAGGTTTAAAGTTGAGAGAGGTTACAGGAGGTATCAATAGGTTTCATTTTTGCCTTCGCAGGGCATTGGCTGTTACATGTTCCGCATTGATGACTTTGATGTGGTGGATGCGACCATGCATGGCAACGCAGCAAGATTCATCAACCACTCCTGTGAACCGAACTGCTACTCGCGAGTGATCAACGTGGAAGGCCGGAAGCATATTGTCATCTTTGCTCTTCGGAAGATCTACAGAGGAGAGGAGCTCACTTATGACTACAAGTTCCCCATTGAAGACGCCAGCAACAAACTCAACTGTAACTGTGGGGCTCGGCGATGTCGCCGTTTCCTCAACTGAGACATCCCTCGCATGAAAAGGGGAGGATCCTGTTTACTAGTAAGCCTTAACATAAGGTGGCACTGGATTGGGCTTGGGGAGGCAGTGGGAAGTCCGCACAGCAGGGGAATTAGCCACTATGAGACTGCTCAGAAATATTTGGCGGTTCAGAAGTGATATGTGGACATTTTATGGATTGGAGTAGAAGAAGAAGAAGAGGAGGAGAACCTGCACAGAAAATGATCTAACTTTTGAAAAGTTTCTTGCCTGATATGTGTTCACAAGGTACTTCTGCCTAATAAGAGTTCAAATGTACAGTTGGCACAGCAACCTCACAACAGCAGATAATATTGTGGAGGAAGTGGTTTTGGTGTCCATTTAAACCGGATATTTAAAATGTAGGGGGTTCCTGGGTCAGTTTGGATGACACCAACAGAATTTCTTTAATACACACGTCAAGCCTTATCTGTTTGAATCATTGCTGAAAACCTATAGCTAGGCTTTGAGAGATTCCTTATATGTTTTATTCATTTCTGGGGGTGGGGGGTGGGGTTGTGTCTGTCTATAGTACACTTGTAATCATGATTGCTCCATCCTCCAGTGATGGGAACATTATAGCCCCATCTGTGCAGTGGTGAAGTCAGTTCTTGAGCCATACATTCACCCAAACCTTTATTTGTGTGTTTTATCTTACATTTAACACTTCTCACATTGATAATATTTGTTCTTTTTAGACTTTTTTTTCGTGAATAACAAAACAACCATGGTGCTAAGCTTTGAAAGGTCTTTAAAGTCTTTAGTTGGACTAATGTGTCCTGCAAATCAGGAATCGTTTAGCTGTTTATTCACCCTGCTGAGACCATTTATCTTAAATTTATGCACTCAAGCAGTACTCTTATCGTCATTGGAATACAAAGTGTCTGCTAAGTTTCACATTTAGATCTTAGGTCTGCTGTTTTTTTTATCTACTCTCTTCCTGTCTTGAGCTTAAAATAGATGATTGCCATGTAACGGTTTCAGTCAGTAACAGTGTCATATTTATAAAGACAGAAACGTGTCTTTAAGACGCGTTTTTTTCTTGATGTACAGTGTATGTAGCAAACACTATCCAAGCCAAAAGTGAAGAGTTGTGGTGAATATCAGTTTTTTAAATATATATTTTATTACTCTCATGGCAGATGCTCAGTACCTATTGCAATAAGACTTTGCTGCCCTACCGTTGCACATAAATAACCATCAAACATACAAACTATCTTCATCTTTGTGAAACCTTCTACAGTTTATCTCTTAAATCAGGGAGAGCACTGATATATAGCATCGCCCACTGAGTGTGTGCATTCAGCTCCTGCACCAGGCTTGTTGAGAACAGACTTTCTAGATGTTTCTGTTGCAGAAAACATTTAGTCTAAAATGGAGCTGACAAAATGCACTCAGCACCTTAAAATGATGTTTAATGTTGTTCTTAGTTGATGTTCAGTGCCGTCATTGATGAGGCTAATCTAATTCACACACTGTTCAAATTGGTAGTTATATTTATTCATGTTTTGATTTATATTTTTAATGGTAAAAGGTTGTGCTTTGTATAAACGGTGGCGGTCTAGTATATTAGGAGATCTCCCCCATTTGTATCTTTTTTTTTTTTTTTTTTTTTTTGTTTACAAATGATGTCCTTTGTTTCACTAATTTACTTGAATTTTCTTTTGGGGCAGTTCGTCATGCATTTAAGCCTTTATGACAGAAATTGTTCTAAAGCAGGTATTTTTAAAGAATCCTTTTTATTTTATTTTTTGTTATGGTAGATTACTGACGGTCTTAGAATCAACCACAGGAGTAAAGTGAGCACTGTTTGCCTTCCCAAGCCCATGATTATCTATTTTTTTCCCCCCACCCTTTCCCTCTTCAGACTTACTAGAGCAAATTTCCATCATGTTTTGTCTTGATCTTAATCCCCTTTCCTTCTTGCATGTCCAATCACTGGGATGGAGCCCAGATTAACTTGTGTCAATCACCTAGCTGACAACAAGAGCAGAGTCACTCCCAACTCCTTGCAAGGATTCTACCTCAGCTGTTTACGCAGATGTTTGGGAATACTGATGCAAAAAGAGAGGATGATAATTTAAGAGTAGCTTGGTTTTAATGTCCTGCAGAGCTTGTGTGTGTGTGTGTGTGTGTGTGTGTGTGCGTGCGTGCAATGAAGGATGCAAAGCACTAGTCAAAACCTTAAGTTATCATGACCATCTCTCCCAGAATCTGTTAAGAAAGCTGTATGTTATATATACACACATATATATAAAGCTATATATATATACATATATATATAGTAGGGTTATTTTAAAGTAAGTGTAAAAGACATAAAAA
>NTHP01000035.1:845561-891415 GCA_003416845.1 Oplegnathus fasciatus
ATATATATATATATATATATATATATACACATATATATACATATATATATATATATATTATATAAGGTACAATGTGTAAGGATTGCATTTTTCAGTTTTTGGAAAAATTCATATTTAAGTTTTAGATGACAGGAAACATCAAAATTGCTATTAAAATAAAAGAATGGGATGGGATGAGATTTCATCTTAAATGCTGCATTCTAAATGAAAAAGTGGCCTATTTTGAAGGTATATGTTTAACACCATTGCTGTGGTTAAGTATGTTTTAATCAATTTACAACAAATTATCTTGTATGCTTTATACTGTTATACTGCTAATTATTTTTTATTTTTAAACTCATGCTGGTGTGGTTTGGCCACTGGTTCCCATTACTAACACTCGAGCGTCCAATTTGCAAAGAAATTGCTTGACAAATGTAATCCATCATAGTGAATATTTCACTTGGTGTTACCGTTGTCATTGCATGGTAATGCAGTTGTAAGGGCACACTTTCAATTGTGCTACCCTACAGAAATAATGTAGCTTTGAAAGCAGTGAAAGCAGACATGCTCACTATTGATTGATGTATTTTCTATCTCACACAAGTTTCAAGTCTGCAAGTTTCAAGTTTCTGTAAAGTGAGTTTCATCATAGTATTAAAATGAGTGGAAACCATCACCTGCTTGGAAGATGGTCGAAAATTGCAAACACAACAGTCTGTTTTGGAAGAGCTTCAGCAGTAATGCAAAGCATATGGAAAGTGATGGAAAGTAATTGAGCACATTTACTCAAGTACTATACTTAAGTACAATTTTGAGGTACTTGTACTTTACTTGAGTTTTTCCATTTTCTGCTACTTTACACTTCAACTCCACTAGGCTATATTTATGTCTTAACTTTAGTTACTTTACAGACTGAGATTATTAATATAAAACATCAATCAACTAATAAATTATGGTGTGAATAAATTAAACTACCAAGCAGTATATAAAGTAATTAAAATTAGCTCCACCTTTAGCTGCAACATTAAAGTGATGAACTCATTAATGCATCAATAATTATAATCCAATAATATAATATTTTTTCTGAAATGGGCCTTTCTGCATACTGAGTACTTGGTACTTTAAATATATCTTGATTTGACTTTTGTACTTTTTGTACTTTTGTACTGTATTTCTATACTGTGGTATTGTTACTTTTACTTAAGTAATGTTCTCTGTACTTCTTCCATTCCTGGTGCGTCATAGTAAATGGTCATAAATGCCCTCTTGTGCTGGCAACTTGCCATGCTATGCTAACAATGAACCTACGTCTGATCTGGCTTTAGAGACAAGTCCCACTGACTCAAGCAACCTCAGACCAATCCAACTGTTGTTACTTCTCAGCAGTTTAATGCGATTGGCTTTTTAAAGTCAGTGCTTTTGTGCTTATCTGGCTCTTTTTACCAGATGGCCCAGTTTATCTGACTTCACTTTGTAACTGGAGTTTGGACAAAAAGGAATACATTGAATATTGAAATTCCCTTGGGGATTATTTGTAGTTTTTGCCCTAATGTCCCACATTATAAAACCAAGATTATCAGCCGTCATTGTGGTTAGGCATAGTGTAAGATCCTAACATTTGTAATGTCTAACCAGTGAGTACTCGGCAGAACCACAAGTCAGAGCTGAGGTTTAGAGTTCTTTTCAGACAAAAATATATCCATAAATGCCACTATCAGACAAACTATGAACAGTCTGTGTAAATGGACTCACAATGCATTTTAGTCTTGCACTGTCGATTAAATATTGTGCTTACCGGTGTGAACTCGGTGGTGCGTGTCCAGTTGATGTTTCAGACTAAACTTCTTGGAACAGTGCTGACACTGGTAGGGTTTTTCTCCTCTGTGTTCTTGTCGATGGGATTGTGGTTCATGCTGCACCACATTTCCTCTTCCACAGAATCGACACCCTACACAGGCCTTCCCTGCATGTGCAACAACAAGATGGGGGAAAACAGGTAAAGGTGTGAACACTGTGGTGGGTGATGGGCCCGCAATGGCTTGTGACCTGGCTGTTCACAAAAACACCATATCACAATTGAAATTCACAGTGGTTCAATTCTTACAACAGCCAACAGTCCCGTAAAAGTGTTATAGAGTAAGACATGGAACCACCACGTGTTCTTTCATGTTTGCTATCAAACACAGTATGACATGTAAGTTTATTAAAAGTGTACTTATTGTTTTTCCCTTATGCTCTTGTTATGTGTAAATTATTTAAATTTATTGTCATTCTTTAGACCTAATAGACAAACACAAGAAAGAGCAATGAGATCTACATGCCACCAAAATGACCAATTACTGTAAGTGACCTAAATTCACTTTAGAGCTGCAGTCGATTAATCAATAAGCAAATCGATAGAAAATAAATTGGCAAATGATTTGATAATCGATTAATTGTCCAAGTCCCTAGTTCCAGCTTCTCCAGTGTGATGCTTTTGTTTTTCAGTTTTATATCATTATAAATTGAATATTTTTGGGTTTTGGACTGTTGGTTGGATAAAACAAGGCATTCAATGACATCACCTTGGGCTCTGCATTTTTCACTATTTTCTAACATTTTATAGACCAAACCATTAATCGATTAATTGAGAAAATAATCAGCGGATTAATCGATAATGAAACAGTGCAGTTTTTTCAAACCTGCTAAAGTTGACAGTCACACTCAGGATTATAATACACACTGAGCTCCTTGACTTAATACCAGTTATCAAAAATAATTACAATTTATTACATGTGCTTTAGAATAATATATCAGTCAGATATACACTATTCTAATCATCTTTCAGAGGCACAAGTCTATTTCTGGTCAGCATCCTGTTGCAAGACAATGAATTCAGTTTGTACAAGCTTACTTTCCTGTCACTCTACACACGTGTCTCGTCTGCAGTGAGTCTTTTAAAATTACAAAAAGGTGTGATTTTGAGGTTAAGATAGCACCACTGAAGCCTTTCAGTACCTTATATTTTTTAGGGTTTCTAAAGTGAAAACTTGGGCCTCATAGTATAGACAGGATGCTGAAATAAGTAGGGGGGAGGGGGCTATAGTAGGGGAAATTGAGAGAATGAGAATAAACCACAACAATTGAACACTCACCACTCTAAACACAACCTACTGAGACCTGTTGTCATTACCATGTTTCCTGTCCAATATTTCTCTTCAGTTCTCACTTCAAAAGACCTAACAACTTATATAGATAATGCTTTAATTTTCATCGGTCTTTATTAGCATTCGGTAATACAATTTCAGTGGAAAGCAAAAGCAAAGGATTATAAAACATCTCATAGCAACACTGAACGCAGGTGCTTAAATGCTTCATTTATACTCTTTTTGTTTATGTGCTGTTACACATGTTATGTAATTATATATTAGAGAGACAGATTTTCAATTACTGCTTCAGTACCACAATTATGTTCTCATAGTACTTAAAGTAAGTAAAGTAGTAAAGTTATTACACTGCTGACTGCACTGAAGCCACTTGTAAAGCACAGTTTTATCAGAGCCTAATCTCTTAAAGCATGAACATAATGTTCCATTGAGCAAAGATATTAAACATCAGATTAAAACATGTTTATCAGCGTGATTGTACAAGGCGAACTATCACACTCGCATGTGCATGCACACACATGCGCACGCACACACACATACACACACACATTGTTGGTTTAGCTCATTTCTTGTGTTTTTGCAGTGACTTACATTCACATTTTGTCATTTATTAAAACAAATCAACATGTAGGATTTTTTGAGGCACAGGACAAACCGCTGTTGCGATGTAGTACATACTGTACTGCATGTATC
This sequence comes from Oplegnathus fasciatus, assembly GCA_003416845.1. Lineage (NCBI taxonomy): Eukaryota > Metazoa > Chordata > Actinopteri > Centrarchiformes > Oplegnathidae > Oplegnathus > Oplegnathus fasciatus. The sequence continues at coordinate 849,383 of NTHP01000035.1, forward strand.
TAGCTGTATCTAGTAACCACACTACTGCTCCTGCTGCACCATGCTCTCAAAACCACAACTCTCTTTATCACTTTCCATTGCGTAGCTTCGTAGCTGGAGTCTGCCGAGGTTAGGGGTCATGACAAGAACTGTCTTACTATCATGTCAAACTGATCAGTTCTGCACAGGATAACCGCTGCTGCAGCCTTGATCTTACTGTAGAGTGATAATAGTATGTTCAAAGTGTTGTAAGTTTTCTGTTTGTCATAGTCGTTACCTGATGGTGTGGAGGCCGACTCACGCAGCACTGGATCACCAAGGAGGCTTGTGCTGCAGTGTTGGCAGTCTTTAACTTTCTCTGCGCTGGCTTTGGGTACTTCATGGTAACTGTGGAAAATATTTAAGATGCAACAGTTGCAGAAATTACACTATTTGTACCGTTAACAATAATAAAGAAACTGCTTTTATTTGTGCTCCAAAGTGAAATATACAGCAAGTAAAAGTCTCACTTGAAAAATATCTGTCTGCATATACTTTACAACATTATGTGTTATCACAGATTACATCCTTAAACGCCCTTTCCTTCCTCTTCATCCCCAACCACACGGTATTTATAGCACTTGTTCGGGGTAAAAGCTCATCTAACTTTCATGTGATGTTAGAGCAGAAGAAACAGGATAATGAAGTGACACTCAAGAATAGGTATTTTTTTCCACAAAGACACATGAATGTTTTGAACAATTTCTTGTGGTGTAGACGAGGCCGGTCTAAACACTGAAACGGTGTTTCAGTGGGTGGAAAATCTTGAATTTTGCAAAGGAGGGGAGAAATTTAGGGGGCTCCCCTTTACACACTGTTTGGTTACACTGTGTGGAAGACTGTATGCATAGACTTGAAAAAAGAAGGTAAATCACCCCAAAAACAAAGTCAAGTGGTTGCACTATCTAGTATCATGAAAGGACAGGGGTGAATTCATTCAGAATTAGAACATGATCTGTTTTAATCCAACAACAAAAAAAAGTTAAAATGTTTATTTAAATTTATTGGAAAATTAACTTGTATGTACGTTGCTCTTTTGTGCTGTGATTGGTCTGAAAACTAGGATTGTGATTTGTCAAAAAAAAAAAGAAAAAAAAGAAAAGTTTTGACTGACTAGGACTGGCAGGGAAGGGTTAACAGGTGAAACTGCTCTAGTTGGAAAGTGCAGGAGGCTCAATCGCACACATCTACCCAAGCAGCAGTGAGTCAGTTGCTGTAGCTGTCGCAAGGGAACAATTGAGATAATTAGGGGATTCTAAATGACTCTGTGAGAGGAAAGACTTGGAGACAATGACTGAAAATAAAAAAACATAAGTTTCCAAAAATATATCAAATATCCGAATACTGACTTACCTCGGCTCACTGGTTTGAACGGTCCCAGTAAACGCTCTCTGGCTGGGTTTTTTTCTTTTTAACAGGCCTTGCTTGATTATGTTCCCCATCCCTGTAGGTCCAGCGTAAAGGTTTTGTGTATAACGTGGATGAAAGCCTGAGTAGCCCATTACAGAGCTTTGAAAATGGGAGCCAAGTAGGGGAAAAACGTGGGGATTGGTGAGGGAGAATGGATATGCTACAGAGGACTGGTTTGGGGACTGAAGGGGGTGAGCTGCAACTAAGTTTGAATAGTTCTCTGCTATCCGCCTCAGGGTGCTCACAGAGCTCCACATGTTTGTGGGGAAAGTCCAAGGAGAAGAGAAAGATGAACTGCTGCTGGCAGGCCTGGCAATAACACTGTCTCTGTCGTAGGTTACGGCTGACACAGGGGGCAGTCTGGGCTTCTTCCTTGGGGATGGCGGAATGTTGTGGTTCTTAGCAGGATCAGAGAGTGAAAGGTTTTCCATGACAATGCTGTCGCTTGCATCCTTCACTGGGGGGGAAGCCTCTTGGAGTTTCTCCTCTTGAACTGGACTTCCTTTTTGCTTTTGATCCGTCTCCTCTGCACTTTCCTTTTCTTCTTTGACATCTGTGATTTCTTTTCTTTTGCTCGGCTCTCTGGCTCTGGAGTGGAGATTGTCCAGCTGCTTCCGGCACTGGTCCTCCAGCAGCTGCATCTCCAACAGCTGAGCAGCTCTCAGCAGCAGGTGCAGGTCATCCACAGACACCTCAAGAGTATGCGTGTAGGTGAAGTCCAGGACTTGCTGGAAGGTGTGGGGTGAGAAAAACTCCAGAGTGCAGTGGACGGGGCTGTCTACGTCTCCTTGGGCTAGCTGCTGTGCTAGTCTTCGGCTAGCACAAGCCAGTACTAACCGATGAGCCCTGAAAGTTTGACTCTTTACCGAGATTATGGCATCACAGAGCGACCCTGAGCGACGTAAGGCATCTGCCTGCTGCAGGAAGTAGAAGTATTGGGTGTTGTTGATTCGGATCATTTCTGAAGTTTGTAGAAATATAATCAAAAGTCTGAGAAGAGAAAGTCAAAGGAACAAAAAAATCAGAGAGAGATCCCATCAGATTATGCCCACACTGTGTCAAAATTAGTTCTATCTATTTGCGGTTGGTACCAGGTATGTGACATTTCAAGAAATGCTAAAGTGTAAGTTGGAAAATCACTTTGCAAATCAACAGCAGGGATTGGCTTGTGACTAACAGATAATATGTTTCTCTGTGGTTTGTGCTGTTTTTTTTTCCATCCTTTCCAGACAGCATTACCTGTAGTGAGAGTTGAGGGGGCAGAATGTACCCAAGATGATTTCATTATTTGTTTATATTGTGATGGGTCTGTGTAACAGTGAATTCATTTTTTTAACCAGTTTGCTGAGCAGTTTACAAAATGGTTACGGTAACCCACTTTTTATATAAGTATTTATATCTTCACAACCAGTAGGATTCACACAATGTATTTTTATTAGACTCTCAAATATGTAGAAAACCATCTCAATCACAACCGTGTCTGATATCATGTCTGAATGTCTGGTTGATGTGTGGAAATGTACTCAGTTTTGTGAAAGCTTTGATATTCGGCGCTCACATACACACTCTAAAGCCACAAAGCCCTGCCAGTATATGAAACCATGACTAATGACTGTACACACGAGTAAACATGAGTAAAGTTTGAACATCAACAACAATAAGACTGTACGATGAACATCAAATGCAAGAGTGTGAAGGGGTGGAATATGTAAATATGTAAGTATGTCACAGAAATATTTGGAATTTGACATCTAAAATTGAGAATACATGGATGAAAACGCTGCGGCTGTATGTCGAAACTACCGGATGCCTGAGAAGTTGTCATCTTCACACTGTCTGAAGTCTATAATGAACTTTTATGATTATACAGTGTGTGGTCGGTTTCTGCAGCAGAGGTCACAAGTACTGTGAGCTATTACAGAGGTTGTTTTTTTTTGCACATTCGCAACCCCATTCGGTCCTCTGATGGTAACTGTAAATGGAAAGTAAATGTGAAACGAAATGACATTTAGTTGTCTTGTTACTGGAACCTTTTTAAATGTATGCATTTTTGCGCGCTCTCTAAATCTTTTTCTTTCCGTTGTTAATTAGATTCATTGATTGAAGTTGTTGGAAAATGTTGCACCAAAGAGTAATAATTCAAAATCTTTTCTGGATTATTTTATCCATAATTTAAACAAAACAGCACGTAGCACTGAGAGAGAAAGTGACCGTAGAGCAGCTCCATTATCAGAAGTAGAGAGTCACTTAGATTTGCTGTATTTGAGGGGCAGACTGCAAGCTTAAGGTTTCAGTTTAGTATTTGTCTATTAATTTAAAAAAAGTCATTACAGTTATAAAATGTGCAATGTTGAGTGTACAGTGTTGAGAGCACGTAAGGAAATTATCATGCAACTCAAGCATGCATCAGTTCAGTGAGGCCCATCGTCTACATACATGACTGTAAAGTAGTCGACCGCTTTTGTCACTACGACATTTACGGCTGTCAAAAGCTAAGCGCCGCTTGATCAAAATTGTTATATCATGCCTTTATATTACATCATACAACTTAGGCCAGTGTCAAAAATGTATTAAGTAACATAAATTATTTTTCTTATTAATTAAAATGACTTTACACAATATGCAATTACGCATTTTGAGCAGTATTCATTTTAATTCATATGATTTTCCTTTCACATAACAACAACAACAACAACAACAATAATAATAATGCTATTATTAACATATAGTGGTGTAATTGTGTTAGTAGTCATAGAAGCGGCGCTATGACGATAGTAATTTAGCGGATGGATTAATTAATATGGTGTTCTCGAATGTATTTTATGATAAATAACTAACAACATGTTAATTTATGGAGATTTGGCAGAAACTTTAAAAGTGGTGACATGTGTTGTTGTGTAATATACAAACCTTTGATCCTCATAGGGATGTTCTCTTTTCATGTGCAGAGGCAGCTCAGAAATGTTGCTGTCTTTCAGCGGCGAGTGGAGCGCCAAGCCATAAACTTTAGTTTCAACTGTTTGTTAGATTGTGTTTTCAAATATTGCTATTCACATTGATGGGATGCACCTGATGTGTACGCTGTATAATTTTCAATTATGCATTGAAGTATTGCATGTAGTGGTGCTCTCCTGAGGCTGCTGGCCTACAGATCAATTCTATTGTTTTGTATTCTATTTTATTATACTTCAAATCCTTGCCAACCTTGTCTGAATATTTTATATCTTTAGAATACATTTGATTTTGTAATAAACTGGATTGTGCAATAATCAAATTCCCCCTGATGCTGCTCAAATCTACAATGCACTCTTGCAGGGTTGTGACATAGTTAGCAGGTCTTACAGCTCTTTGCAGTCACAGTGCTATCTCAGTACTTACACAGGGGAAAACCATGCTTGCATATGTCAGATTTACACATCCTTTGACAGGACATGAACGAACAGTCAGCCTCCCCACAGCTCACATGTAAAGGACTGGAGTCACAAGAGAGAAGTCTGAACTTAAAGTCTCCATGGGCAACAGAAGATCAATAGCGGCACGCTAGCTTGTGTTTACAGTAGATCATAGAAAACACAGCAAGAAAAAAAGACCAAAGATGAGCGATGTTAAAGTGTATCTGCTTGTGGTTTCAAGTCTCGGAAGCTTAAGAAGCAGCAAGCTGTGTGAATAAGACACTTACCCAGTGTTTAGTGAATATTCTCCCAGGAGAATGATGAGCTACCTCGCATCATGACTGTGAAGTGACTTGTAAAGTGACATCTCTGCCTGGGTGCAGATTTTGGTGAGGGACAGGGTGGTTTCCTCTTTTCTTTACAGTCCCTCCTCTTCAACTTATCTCTCCCTTATTGGTTCATTGATTATGGTGTTAAAAGGTTTGTTGTTTGTGATAAAAAAATGGTAACTTTCTCCTAAGTGAACAAGTTATTTTAATTTTTTTGTTTTGTTTATTTTGCTTAAAGCATGGAGGCCGCTTTACTATTTAATATTCTCCAATTGTTACTCAGTATAAACAACCAATATTTATATTGCATGCAGATCACAAACTAAACAGAAATAAGACATGTTCTGAAATTGAAAAAGTTTTATTTTGAACAAATTATTATAAACTGTTTGTGCAACTGTGTGTGTGTGCGTGTGTGTGATTGAGAAAGAGGGAGAGAAACGGGGACAGTGGTTAGAGGGATATATGCGTGCCATACAGATGCTGTATACCTGTACATGCTGTACATAATTTCCTCCCTCCAGCATCACTTGCTGGTCACTACATTAATAGGCAGTTCTGTGCTGAGGCAAAACCCACTTCAAAGACACTGATCTGTGACAGGAAATATACAGACAAAAGCCCGGTGGTACCGATATGTAGGGCTAGGCTTCACTGAAACCTGCGCCCTTGAAATAGAAATATCTGCTTCGCCCTTTCGATATGTCAGACCTTGGTGTGAAAACCTGTAAAAATAGGCCAACTGTAGAGAGCTGGTCAGTTTAGAAGACCTCGATGGTTGAGTACATTATGACTCCTTTGTTTGCCTTTAAAGCTTGTGGTCGGTTGGTGCATTGGTGGACAACTTTACTCTCAGAAAAATGTATGTTTAATTAAAAAAAAAGTGTGTATAATATATTGTACACCAAGTATGACATTTTCAGAAATGTTATAAATACGATATAATTTATGGATATTTATACAATCATTTTGAAAACTTGCAAACTTTATTTGTATAATCCAGCTGACAGACAAAGTTAGCAAGTGCCTGGTGAATGTAGTGGAGCATTTAGCAGAGTTGATGGAGACCAAAGCAGAGCTAAAAGGAGAGTGAGTGTTGGACACCATGGAGGCCGGAAACACAACTCGAAATTAATCTTAATGTTGCTCTTTGTCTGCTGGACTTGCAAGTGTTGCCTAGAGTTTGTGTTATGCAGGTTGTTGTGAAGAAAATCTAAAACTCCCAATAGGAAAAAAAACCCATGAGAAAATGTTGATTACAAACTGAAACAAAAACAAAATAAGAAACACAGTTCGTCAAAAGTGCTCTCTGCACTTTCCTTTTCAACAGCTGGGCTAGATTGTTGCTGGTAAATTGCAATTGGAGGACAGATGGCAGTATTTCTAATGCAATGAAATCTGATTAATAGGAGGGAGTGTAAGCTCACGTAAAATCATGTGTCAAAAGCCCTTTGAAGTCACATCTGGTACGAACTAGGAAGCAGCAGGAGGAAGATGTTATGTGGTAAAATGCTATTGTTCATAGTCAAGATTCTGAAAGCACCTTTTTTGTATGAATTGTCATTAATGTTAGCTTTAGACGGTAAAAAGTTTCAGTTTGCTGTTGATTAACCTGTTTACTTATCGAAACTGTGAACGTAATGAAATTCAAGTTTAATCATGTCTTTGATATTTAAGGCAGTATCTCTGTTATGTCTGTTATGATTCAGGAACAAGACGTTCTCTGTTTTTTCAAGCATGCGATCATTCATGTAGTCTGATACAGAGTTGAGTGTCATCAGCATAGCCATGAGAATAAAGGCCAAATTTACAGACGCCATCTCAGAAATGTAGATGTAAATTAGCAGTGAGTGCAAAACAAAGCTGTGTGGCACACCAAACGTGACAAAATAATACTGTGAGCCTGCGTTGTTTGGGAGAATACAGCACAATTACAGACAGGACTAAAAAGACACCCGCCCGTGAATACTAACATAGTTTTGAGACAGTACAAGAGTTTGTCAGGGTGGATCTCATGCACAATAAGGTTGACCAAAACAAAAGCTGTGCTCAGGTCTGTCAGACTGATTAGTGAGAAGGAAGACATTAGCCAGTTAAGTGCAGTTTAAGACAAATGAAAACATCTAAAGCCCAGAACAGCTAGATGTTATCAGACAGTTCAAGTATGCTGGAAATAGACTGCTCTGAGGTTTCAGTCGTTCTCATGCACACATCAAAGTTTGGTTTTGGGGATTGAAAATATGCAGGCGGGCCATCATTGGATGCTTTAACTGTAGTTTTCTGCAGGTCTGTTTAGAATTATTGGTACAATAAACCACAGTACTGATTTTCTTGTGGTGGCAGTGAACACAAGTAGTGTTAAGCGTGATATTTAATAATCGCAATTCAAACATTACAATGAAAATATAGTGTGTGTCAACACTGCTGGCTCATTGGAGAATATAGAGACAGCAAAGTCAGACTGAATCCGATCCGACTGAAGAGTTTGTGATTAAGGAAAGAATTCATTAGGAGGTACTAATATTTGAAGTTTTACAGTTAGTGAGAACCTTTAAGTCGTCATGCTAACATCATTATGATTAATCAGGACACTAATTAATATTTGCGTCAGCGGAAAGTGATCTAATATTGATAATGCTTGTCCTCAGAAGCTGTCTGAATGATGAAGTAGATCTACAACATTATGCGTACGTCTCATAACAGTTACTATAGGTTCATATGATTCATTTTTGGCAATGACAAGTGATATGTGAGTGTGCTGGGGAAGAGGCCGCCTTGATTTTATCTAACCCCACACACTCTATACGCCCAGAGGTTTTATATCAAATCTCTCAAGTAACTGTGCATAATATATGCTGTATGTTTTATTTAACCATTACTAACAAGGAGGATATACTGGAGGGGGCAGTTACATTAATAGAAAAAAATAGCTGCCAACAAATGAGCTATCCTCTTCTTTATTGTTTCTTTGGGTGTTCACACATGATGGCACCTCATATACATTTCACCTAACAAGTAAACAATACAACTGATCAGTTATCTAATCGTATGGTGGTATGGTTATGTTTGTGGTTACGATGGGTAGTTTGTTTCTTCCTGGACAATAACTTCATAGAATAAACAATAATGATATGGATACAATCTTATGCAATCATGTTTTGTGAATGAAGTTTTGTGTTTGCTTAATGAACAAAAGAAATAAAAGATGGAAAAGTTCTATTGTTTTTAATAAAAGATCATGTCATGTATGTATATGTAAGTCATTAGCTCTCATCCATTATGACCTTAGAATTTTAGGCTACTTCAAAGTATGTATACATGTATACATATATAATCTAAAATAAATGTTACATTTGTCAGTTAAATTTGGTATCCTGCCCATTTTTCCTGTACAGTGATGTTTCTGTGTCATGACTATTGTGAGCAAAGATGCTGACTACTTTTTACAGCCTGTCCTGGAATTTTCTTGCGTGCTAAACTTTACACAATTAAACATATAGGAAAACCATCTGTCACTCTGAGCTGCCGCGAGGCACACAAGTTGCATCTATTCGCTCATGCATGAATAAATAACAAATTAAGAATCTCTGAAATTGTGTGTTTGGCTGAATTAAGATATTATCGTTTGAAGTGCACCACTGTTCCAGTGAAATGCAGCTACATTTCCTCCTCTAACTAAGAACTAAATATCAAACATGTAGCATTTAAACATACATATACACCTCACCTACATGGTCATGGCACATGTTTGTAGTGTTAAACACAATGTGGTTTCCTCTGTTGCTGCTGTGATCACACGTTTGAAATGTTGATGCATTTTGAGGAGCAACGGTAACATTTCTTCTTTCTGTTGTTTTTTCCTAAGCTATTATATCATTTTCAGTGGTTGTGCTTTTTTCACCAGCTATACACGACTTTTTGTAATGCTGACCATCCATGGTAACGTATTCTGTGTGTGTGGGTGTGTGCATGCATGTGTGCGTGCATAGGTACATGCTGACATTTGGGGCTACTGTGCAGACCTTTGTTTGTGTGAACAGTTGTCGGCAAGCATTGCTCAAACCACTGGACAGTCTGATCTCATCTATTCCTCTCACAGAAATTAGCATTATACCAACACTTAAATGTCATCTTGTGCTATATGGGAAGGAGACAGCCAGAGTTGATGAGCAGGGCTTCACCTACCAGTAATATCAAGACTGTCAGTCTCCCCACACCGCAGTCCTCAGCACCTGCTATCCCCTCACTGTCAGTTTAACAATCACCATCCGACACCCTACCTAGCATCAATGCTGACTCACTGAGGTGTCTAACTGTGTGGGGTATTTGAAGCTCGTCTGTGCACATTCTGCATTAGTGTGACCTTCAAAACCCACACATCTCATATGATGTTTATGATGATCTTTTTATTTTATCAAGTACACTACTCATGTGTTAACACCTTTGATCTACCTACCAAGGTTTTTAATCTCTGCATACTAAGGGGTTTCATATTGTTGTTTTGTTGAATGAATCAAAGTGTTACTGAACTAAACAAAACGCACACTCAGACTGCGATGTGATAAAAGTCTGGGTTAATATGAGTCGTCTTACATTACCACAGTAGCGGTATGTGAGCAGTTGACTTCAGAGGAACCGCTAACAAGATGACTGATGTACGCTGGAGGCATCAATGACAAACTGTCACTGTACAGCCACAGAACCTTTTCACAGTAATCTGGGTAAGGAGGACTACCCGTCAGTGTTGTGGTTTGGAAGAAGTGAACCTGTGCAGGGCTAGGGGCTGGGGCTTGACAGTTCTTTGTAATTTGTGGGTGAAGGAAGTGTGAGGCCTACCCACGCTAGTGACTGTCAGGTGAATTGGTACTTGGGAACTGTGTCAAGGCAGCTCATCAGTTGCTTTTACCGAGGGTCTGATAAGTATTCATGCTTATCACAGCATAAAGTATAGGACTATGATTTGATTAAAGCAGTCATTTGCTCAGAGATGAAAGAAAATTAACACACACACACCCCACAGCTAAAGTGTATCATTACTCATTGCACTACATTAAGTTCAAAGGAAAACACTCATCACTTACTAGCAATGTTACAATGACCTGGAGATTATTATGGGTAATTAGAAGTACTGTACTGTCTCTGGTGTCGGTCGTTTTTTTGCGTACCATTGTTTTTAGAATTCTAATGTAAATTAAATGTTTTAGCCCTGGTAACTTATATACACAACTTGGCCATTAAAAAGTGAATGAAAGTGAATTCATTGAAACACTTATTTTGTTTCTTCAGTTTTATTGATGTTAATGAGGTGATATGCATCATGTGTAGCTTTTCCTGACATAGGAAGTGAACCGCAATTTTAGCCTCACAGAAATGACACTGTGGCTTAAGGAGTCACTGAAACCCCATACTGAGAACTGAGAGAAAACCTTATCTTATGCCGTACCTTAATCTTGGTTAAGATTTTTATCTTGTAGAAAGTTTTACTCTCAAATGTATTATATTACGTCAATGTTTGACACACGGATGAGCAGGATTCGTCATGACTTGAATTTCAGACTTGAATCATTATTGCTGTTAAATCACATCTTGTGCACTGAGGTAAACTTATTTGGGCATTCAGCGATGAAACCAATTATAATTTATATTGCAATGTAGAGAAAAACAAATGTTTTCTAAGCGTACTTTAAGTTTCTTTTTCCAAAGAAATTCAACTGAGGAGATGCAGAAAAAAAAAAGTAATTTTCCAGTATGAGTTAGTCAGAAGAGTTTCCCCCTCTTGACTGTGGCTTTTATATCACAGGGTTCATTACACAGGTAAGATCGTGGTTTTTAACCTCCTGCATGGTGCCTCTGTGAGATGGATGACTCAGTTAATTTTCCTCATCTTGTAAACATGGTGTCTGGTCTAGAAGTGATGAAATCATTTAATTGAAAAAAACAACAACAACAACAAAAAAAACATTGGTACCCAGGACAGAAATCTCCGGAATTGTTGAAGTATTTTTTGGACTACAAATATAAGATCAGATATCATCAGCATAAAGAGATATACAGCATTTCTTCACTCTGCAAGTCTTTGTATCTTTCGCTGTTTAATGTGGCTAATCGTATATATTTCAATAGTGCTGTTGGCGCCTATATTGCTGATGTTTTCAATATTTCATGACGATAAATTAATTTTCATCAGAGAAAAAAAAGAAGTGATTCAATCAGCACACACACACGCAGCATTTTATGGGTCATTCATCTTTATTACACTATTAATTAGCTTGACCAGTTTTAATTTCTCAGATTGCTTGCAAATACAGTTACACGACAGAGAACATTTTGCCAAATTGGATCTGTCTGCTTATTTGTGGAGCATGTCTTTGGTTAAAGGTCTGAATGAAAATGAAGAACAGCTCTCTCAATGATGCTATCAACATCCCTAGAATCAACGCAGTTATCATTGAAATCAGACAGACAGAACGAATATCTAACATTTAGCAACCTGTACACAAATTGAGTAATTTGGTTCTACTTGTGCTTAATGCCACTCCTTGTCAATTAGGCAGAGGCCATATGTCTGTCTCTATTTCACATTTCTGAACGTTATAAACTTGTCAATGTTTTCTCATACAAGCCTCTAAAATTACATTACAGGTGAAAAGCATGACCCTTGATCCAACTGATTATTACATATAAATAAAAAATACAGAATAATTACATCCAAAACACAGCATTGTAAAAGGCAATAATGCAGCAATTAAAATCTCAATAACATTGTTTATATTTTGTTGGGAAGTAAGGGGACAGACCAACAAAGAAGTCTAGAATTCGACAGAGGACGTACGTACAAATGTGATTTGAGTAACTACAGTATACACCATTCTAAGTCTGCTAAATGCTGGTAGGAAACCTTCAGTGGTTTGGGAAACACAGGCAAGCTTATTCTCATCTATGGTTCAGTAGTATCATTACAAGATCAACTGACTTAAACTGTGAACATACAACGTTTTCATTCACTAACGTAGCTGTACAAATTATACAAGGGCTATGACTTCTCTTCACCCGTCATAACACAACCGCAACCTGCAATTAACCTGCCTAACGAGAGAAACAGAAGATGAATGCTAAATCATAACTCTGATAGTCAAACTCTTTTGCTTATTTCAAAGCAAACTTTACAAAACAAAACAAACAAACAAAACAAAACACAAGTTATAAGTATCTGACTTTTCCTCTGAATGGACAAATGCAGGTTTTTAAAGAAAACTTCCACCAGTAAGAAATAAATAAAATATGAACTGATTTTGGTATGGATTATCTATACTATAGCATATAGCTAAAGACTGATGAACAAAAAGCAACATCCCACAACGTGACCTTCCTTAACCGAGATGGTCTGAATTAAGTGGCTAACAGAAATCAACCTGACACACTAAGCAGTTAACAATCAGCCAGAAAAAAAGGGGCAATCCCTTTTTTACTTACCTATACAGGGTACTATGTTGATCATAAATATGACAAACTACAATGAGTCATTCAGTGAAAACCTATTTATGAAGAGAGTAACTCAAATATAGCATCTATAGAGTACTAACATTCAATGTTGTTGAGTCCAAATTGGTCAAACTGGTAGATTTAAAGACATACAGCATGTTTTACTACTATCATGCCTGAGTGTGGTCTGTTTTTGGAACTTACTACACACACTGACACTTCATATTACTATAGCTGTGGCCTCTTTACACTCCTCTGCTCTGTACAGTATAATACGCCTAAGCTTTAAGCTCCTCTGCTCTGATACACACCTGCCAAATGTGAAAATGAACAGGCTGCTACAGGAAGTGACGAGAAGGACATCAGGCATGTAGTCTGTCTGTTGGATGTGTTGAACTACTTGGTCTACTAGGGGAATGATGCGTTACTGAAAAGAAGATGGAATCTCAACGTCTACCTTAAATACATTCAGAAAGAAGTTACTGTGTCGTTGTCTTGTGCTGGTTTTTACAACAGTCCGTTTTCAATCAGCCATGTTAGGAAAATGTTTCTCCTTCTCGTAACAGCACAATGTACTATTTTTATGTATTATTCCATTACATCAATGCAAATTAATCATAGAAATGTCTACATCTAGTAGTATGTATTTCTTACGTTATTTACAGTGTCCATTTTGAACGGTGACATTTCCGACTTTTCAAAAGCAATGACGAGAACAACACAAATAAATACAGCAGCATCATACACCAAGTTGTCATGCTTTCATCAAAATAACGGACTTCTGATTATTCTGTTTTACAGTTCTTTAGGTAGCAGTACAAATAAAATGAACTCATTCACTGACTAAATTAGCTAAATGGAATATTTGGTATATTTTGCCAAATAATTATTAATGATACCGAGGGCAGATCCTCAGAAGTCAAAAACATGATGTTTTTTTTGTACCACCAGCACATAGTTCTGTATCGACTAGTGTGGTCTTTTTGGCCCTCTAGGTTTTAAATTAAAGCCTAAATGTCTCACACATTCAAAGTAAACACCTCCACATCCTCACTTAATGTTCATGTCTCAATATTAGAGGTATTGTCCAATGTCACGGTAGCTCATGGAGGTAAGGTTAGTTTGACAATTAGCTTGGCAATTGCCTTTTTATCACTGAGTGGGTTTTAAGTTGAGAATTAATTTAACTAGGCTGTCACTCACACTCATCTACACAGATACGTTATATCTAACTGTGGTACAATTTGAACAAAAAGACTACTACTGAAAAATAAACACTATAAAGCATTATGCACCGTCTAGTGGGGGGCAATAAGTCAAGTCATGCCACTGGGATGGTTTTCCTGTGTATGAAGTGAATGTTTTCAGGATTATGGAACGCTGTGGCATTGCTAATGGAAAGAACAATCCTCAAACTCTAACCCAGCGGAGTATTAGATTACAATAGGTGATGTGTATCATATCTCATTATTCACATTCTGGTAATGATGATAGGTTGTTATTGGTCATTTACAATGGGTTTTGGGATGTACCCCGTACTTATTCAGTTACTTTAGGTTTGCAACACATCATAAATCCGTCAAAGAGAGTGTAGCTGGGACACCACCATAAGGAGGAGTGGGGGGACAAAACAAGTGGTCAGGCATGACTTGTTGGCAGCCCCAGTACCTCAGTTCATCTGTTCAAAGAATTTGTAGGTAGGGTTTTCATAGCCGTGGTTTTGCATTTTGTTGAGTTGTCGTTCTTCTGGTGTCAACATGGGGTCGACCTGCTGCGAGACACACAAAGGCTCCAATTATTACACACTAAAGACAAATTCACGAGCAAGGACCACACCATCAACTGAGGTGTGAATAAATGGTTATCAGATATGGAATGTATGAGTAGTGACGGATGGAAATGGTGGAGCCGGATGACGGCTGCGGTATCGGGAGGCTTCGGGGAGGATCTACCATGGCTTCTGGGCTCGGGAGACCTCCAAAAGCCTTCTTGAGAATACAGAGAGAACTGACCATTGTACAGGTCTTGAAAGTCAGAGTACACTTAGGTAGGCTTGGGGTGGCAGGAAGGCCATGATTTTGATTAAGTGATCTGGGTCTCCTTGAAAAGAGGTAGAAGAGTTAAAGTCTTGAAACAGTTCAGTGTTGGTGGGAGCTTAAGTTTGTTGCAGAAACAACGCTGCAAGAGAATTGGACAAACGGGCATGAAGGGCAGGAAAGCATTTATAAATGTGTGACAGGAAGAGGAGTGTTTGAGGTGTGGTCCAGCTCCTGCACTTCAGCTAAAATCATTTAAAAAAAAAAAAAGAATCTAACCATCATCATATACAGAAGTTAATCACCAACTGTTTCTTAAGGGAGGAGTTTGACATTTTGGGAAATTTGCTCATTTGCTTTCTGACCGCGAGTTAGATGAAAAGATCGATACCACTTTCATATCTGTACTATAAGTATATAGCTAAGGCCAGCGGCCGGTTAGCTTAGCTTTACATAAAGACTGGGGAAGTGACCAAGGTGAAGTGTAAATCTGACAATTCGCCATTTTATGGGGGTTTATGTGCTGGACTGTTTCTTGGCTGGTGGCTTCCACTGACTTCCTGAAGTCTCCGCTGGTTGCCTTGCAACCTCACAATGATAACAAGACTTTTCGTTTACACTTCAGTTTTTGTGCAGATTAAACAAACAACATATAATGTGTTAATTAGTGAGCTTTACATGTGCTGGAACATGGATTTTGTTTCCCCCTATTTCCAGTCTTTATGCTAAGCTACTGTAAGCTGCTGGCTGTAGCTTCATATTTACCATGCAGATGTGAGGGCGGCAGGGACAGATAATAACATATTCATTATATAATGTTAGTATATTCATACAAGTTCATATAATAGTATACTATATACCACTAGTATAATATTAATTCCAATTGGACACTACAGCAGTTTAAGAAATACACAATCAACATTTATCATTTTTGTAGGTTTTGTTCTGTCATTAAATCCTTGTGGAAGAAAAATGGTCTACATTGGTGGTTAGTCTCTAATGTGTTAGTGCTAATACTAACTTGTCAATAATCAGTAACCATTCATACATAACAATGAGTTCTTTTTTTTATATGCAACTTTAATGAAACAGTCAACGGGTTTACAATACAAGTTTACAATACTTTGTGTTCTTAACAATGAGTTCAACACTTCTAAAGTTTGCTGCAGCACATCACCTATTTTTAATGTCCCGCCCCATCCAGGTTGTGATTGGTCGGTTCACGAAGTGACATTGACGAGTGCATCGACTTTATGAAAAGCTGTTTCAGTAAAACACCTGATAGAGCTCAACAGCCAGCTAGCCAAAGCCAAACCTGTTATCTTCTCCTTGTTGTCTTCTGTCTGACTGCTTCAGCTGCTAAACCTTGATTAACAGTTGAACTGGTCTCACTGGGCTCACTGGGCTTCTCTCTCTGCTCCCAGTGCCTTCAGGCTCACGAGACTGAGATGACTGACTGGTAACGGCGCCAAATCAATTTGTTATTTTAAAACATTCGGATCATCAGCCTCAAGACTTCATCTTCTTCTCTCTCCGTTTTTCAGCGCCGCCTTTAGGTTTTTTCTCTTGTTGTTTGTCCATCTTGCTCCACTCTTTATCCAAATAACACCTAACAGAGGTGGGGAAGGGGCGGGGCCCAGGTAAAGTTAGACTGGACCGGACCGAAAGTGATTGGCTGGGAGAGAGAAGCTGACAGATGTATTACCCAACCACAGTGCGGAGGAGGGATGTGGGCTGGTGCATGATCAAAGTAGGCCGACGATGCATCTCTCTCGCTCTTGATTTTGTATAATGGGCTGCTCAAGCAGCCCACAGATGGACCGGCCCACTGGGATTTCTCCCAGTGCTCCCGATGGCCAATTCGACTATGGAGGGTGGTAGAAATCAAATTCAGAGTAAGCCAATAAGTATATTTTTCCCAAAAGTCAAACTATTCCTTTAACCTAAATGATCATACCAGCGGGTTTACATGTTTTAGCGCATACAAAGTTAATATACTTTATATTTTTGCCCAGTCTTTAAACTGATACTCATCCCTCCAAGCAGCCACTGGTTTATTTATTTCACCACAATAGGAAATAAAAGGAAGCCAGTGGATAACTTGAAGGTAGGAAATGAATCTAAAAACCTTTGTTATGACAGTGTTACTGCAGGCAATTATGTAATATATGCACAGTTTCTTAGTTAAACTGTAAAGTGCCACAGGTGTGGTCCTTTACGACTGCCTTTGGCTTAAATTAAAGGCCTCCATGGGGTCGTACCTCTACGATGCCATGACTGATAGTGCCGTAAGGCTTCCTGCGGACCAGCAGCAGGCTGATTACCATCACCATGGCAATCGCCACGGCCACCACCAGCAACCCCACCATGGCGCCACGATTAAACGTCTCCAAGGCATCAGGTTGCTATGGAAAGAAAGAAAGGGAAGTGAGACATTAAACAAGGGAGACATGTAGGGACAAAATGAAATTTGTCATTTTCATTTGTATTCATGCCAGTTTCTTCACTTATTTATTTTCACACAAGAACATTATGATGCTTTATACTCAGCCCTCACCAGTTCATCTCTCTCAATCTCAGGGGGCTTGTTTACCACCTGCTTGAGCTCCACAGAGGTGTTGATCTAAGATGAGAGGGAATGTGTAAGAAGAAGGGAAATATTGAAAGGATAACATACATAAACAAAGCACATATTTCTGTGTCGAAGTATACTGTCTATTGAACTGGGATGGAGTCTACAGAATGGCCAAAATGATGATCGTCTTACCTTTTCCTCATATTCATAAGTAGGGCCTCTCTCAGATGTGGTATAATCATATTCCTCGACTACAGACACTAAGACAAAAATGAGAATAAAAAGAGACAAAAATGGAATAAAACATTTAGCTGTGAGCAAAAGTAAGAAATATAAAACACTGCAATCATTATAAAGAGTAAAATTCCAGCTCACCTTTCTTATTCGACTGCAATTCTTTATAGAGAAAAAAAAGGGGGAAAAGTATCATTAACAACAGCCTGTAAGAGGTAGTTCCTCATTTTACATGCCACTTACACAACTGGAATGGACTGTGTGTATGTCTGTATGAGTAGTATGTGGATATATACCAATGCGGGGAGGATAAGGCCTGTTCTGGAAGGCTCTCTCCTCTTCCTCTTCGTCATCCTTTTCCTCCTCGCTCTCAGCCGGCAGAAGCTCCTCAGTAGTGCGAGTCTCGGAGAAGGAGGTGGTCATGAGCTCACTGATGTCTCCTCTTTCTGCCTTGACTAGCTCCTCTGCAGGTGATACATAAATACAAAAACACAGAAGTCATCAAGACGGACATCTGACAACATTAATTACGATAGAAATACAATAGAGTTCACACACAGTGGTCGGTGGATTTGAAAACTGATAAAATGATGGTTAATGGTAGTTTGGCTCACGGATATCATTGTGCAGCTCCTCAGCCAAGGTAGGATCCTTGTACAGAAGTGCAAGACTCTGGTTCATCCTCTCCTCAATCACATGGAGATGTGTGTATACCTGCAAAATATAAAAATCCATTCTGCTAAGGCTTTTTACCAAGAAAGGGCCAACAGAGTTCAAACAATGAGTCTGTGTGTTCACTGTGAAAAGAGAAGCAGTGACTTGGTTCCTTAAATGAATGAAAAATGAGAGTACAGATAGATTTTTTTAATGGAATCGTGTATCTAAAGCTGCTTTTGAAGTCAGCAAAGATTTGCTTTGATCTAAATTTAATGAAAAGAAGACTGGTAGCTGGTTCACCTCTGTGAGTTCAGTATTTATTAACTCATCTGTGGCACGTACTAACTCTTCAGCACACAATGTTCTGTACGTTTCATGGTCAGCAGAAACAAGCCTCCCTCTCCTCGAAAGCGCAGGTGTGTGCGAAAAGCATTTCAGAAGCAAACACCTCACACACTCTCAGACACACACACCTGGAATTTCATCTGCTCAGCCTTCTGGGGGTCGACAGCCACAATATGCTGGTAGTGCCTGAGTGTGTGCCTGCGGTCCTTCTGCTCTGCGGCCATGTATCGCTTCAGAGCCTGCAGCACGCGCTCTGGCTGGAAGACAAAGTTGAAGAGAGGACATATTCAGGCAATGCCAGACAGTGAGAAAAAGGCACTGTCTCAACCCATACACTGCCTAGAACAGAGAAAGAATCGAAAGCACATCTGTGATTGTTGCCAGGTTTAACTTTCTATTTATGTTGTTTTTCTCCCCTCCTCTGTACTCCACTATGGACTTACCTGAGGGGGATCAGACTGTACGGCAGTCAGGTAGTTCTCCAGGGCCAGGCGGCGGTTGTTGTTGAGTATGGCCTCCACCCTGGCAAGATGAGTCTCCACCAGCCTCTGCCTCTCTCCAGCGACCTGTTCCTCCAGCGTTTGCAGCACAGACTGGAAGTGCTGGTGGTGGAAAGATGAGGGAGTAGATACAAGGATGAGTAAAGCTGGTGCACATCACTGCAGGATAATTTAAACTATTAAATAAAGCCAATAAAGCAGCCTGACAAAGGTCTGCTTACCTCATTCAGGGCCTGTCGCTCCGACTTTGGCAGATTCTTTGACTGGTTGTCTGCCTCTGCCCATTCCTTCATGATCTAAGGAATTAAAGAGACATGACTGTTTTTATAAAAGTATCACACATACTATCACAGTATGAAATAGGGTACAGCTGTATACACAGCACACTGACAGAGGCATGCAATATGATATGGATTTGGCTGTACCATTTGTATAGCTGTAGAGTGTGTAGAAGTTGTCACGATACATTAAGTGCACAAGGAGCAACTGTGCAACTCCTGCCTGTTAACACGATGTCACTGAACTTCATTCAAAGCTTCGACATGGTTGGGAAATACACTTATTTGCTGTCTTGCTGAGATGAGAAGATTGACACCACTCTGTCTCATACAGCTCATACTGACACTAGCCTGACTCTCTCCAGAGATAACAAAATCTGCCTACCAGCAGCTCTAAAACTCACAAATTAACACGTTATGTCTTGCATATTCACTCCAAAATGCAAAGTAAGTTTACGCGTTGAGACTATTTCTTCGCTGGGTGAAGTGACTTCCTGGAGTCAAACCAAATAAATCTATTTCCCAAAATGTTGAACTATTCCTTAAAAAAAAAAAATCACCTCAAAACAAAACGTGTTGACAGTTATGAGGAATGTTTGGTATAAAAAGAAAAAACATGATGCAGACATCATTGTCTGACTTACTGAGTTGTCCTTTTTTATATAGAAGGCTAGTTATGAAAGAACATTAAAAACATCATAACCATAAAGACATGGTGCCAAATGAAACTGCTGTGCGAGATGTCTTGATGGCAATGATGAAAACACAGCATTTGTGGTGTCTGACACCACAGCCTAAACCCAAAGCAAAAAGCCAATCTTGAAGTTCTAGAGCAGCTGTCTTGAGATTGTGAGCAAAGATAGTCACACACACACACGCAAACATAGTCAGATGTGCAGTGTGATAAACTCTTAACTTCCATCATGTATGAAACTCTGCCTCCACAACCACTGCCGAGTATAGTAATAGTTTATTGATAATAACTTTAACTCCTGGCAATAACAGGTTACTACTCCAGGGTCTTGTGCTGCATTACATTTGATTTAAATTATAAGGGGATTAATTATACATGGGAATATATACTGTCCACTGTTGTTGATACAAATTTTAGGCCAGCTTTTTTAGGCGCATTTCTGAAATTTATCTGCTTCCCTGAGTGCAGGTAAAACATGTAGGGCCAGCGCCCCTGTCATTCTGAGAGTTAGATTAGGGAATGAGAGGAATGGAACAGCAAGTCTCATCCCAGATTAATGAATCAACTGTCCAAAGTCCGACCTGCCAGCCAACAAACTATTAGCCTGTTCTTAGCCCTGTGAAAGTCACCTCATTGATGCGTTTCATTCTGCGCTCCTCCAAATCTGTTTTGGCACGCAGGAAGTTGGCATGCTCAGTGTCATCCACTGGCTTTTCAAAATAAACATCAACACAATCTGTGGGCCGAGGTGTAGTCACTAGATGGGGGAAGACAGAAAACAGAGGTTATTACTGTCACGCAGACTGCAAGAGCCACAGAGCATTCATCCTGTAATTAAAAGAACAGCCCTGGTCAAAATGTGACAGTGTGTGCGCTGAGAGAGCAGCAAGGGAGAGAGGGGGCAATTTTACATTACAATTGGGAAGAATTAAACAGGCAACAATGGAAAACTACTTGTGCTTTGTAATAATTCTTAATAACTCCAGGAGAGAACCAGGGAAATATACATCATTTTGTGTAACACACAAGATGAATCATTACGATATGTTCTTGAAGAAGATTATTGGAAAATTCATCATATTGAATGAATTTTGTGATGAAGAAACTGACATTTGCTTTGACACTTGCTCAGGACAAATTTGAAAGCCGCTAGGAGGCCTGGACTGAGTATGTGACCCATTTGGGTTAGACTTTAAGTAAACTGAATTAGTTAGTTAGTGCATAAATTCCACTTGTTTTAATTGAGATATGTTATCATCTGTTACAATGCTACATTATTTCTTATTTTCTTGTCTTGTTGTTTTCTTGTTGTTGTTATTGGGAAATAAGAAACACTGGATAAGTAAATATCAATGTGTATGCAGCAGTATTTCCTTGTTGCATTACATTTTTTTCACATTTTCTTACTAACATACAACTTACATTTTCCTTTATTTGAAATGAAAAGATATAAAGTGATAAAAAACAATTATCTGCTGTATTGCATGTATACGTGCAATGATTGTCCAAATAAAAAAGAAAATATGTAACAAAAAACAAAACAGAAAGTAGCACAGGGGTTTGTTTTAGTGGTGTTGGGTTTAATAATACCCTGACCCAAAACCAACCGAAAAAGTATCAACAAGCTCTGGCTTTTCTTTTAATTGCTAACAATGTTTCCCACACAGAGAGTGGGCACTATCATGGTTTACCATCCTGATTTTGTTCATATGTATAGTGGTCAACTGTTCCATTTACTGTGCGCACGAGCATGAGCCCTGGGTGGGTGTGGATGTGTGTTATGCACCAGATCTACCTGACAAAGGTGATGATACATTTAGAAAGAGACGCTTGTGTGCATGTCAGTGGATACCCATGCACCACATGCATGCATGAAGTGGATGGGTGAGTGTGGGCATAATAAAACAGAGCTATCCTCTGTCTATACCCCATAAAACTGAGAAAGCAGGAGTTACACTGTCCGCAGTTATTAAGTACTTTGACTTTGTTGTTAACCACAGCTAATAAACACTCAGGAATAACAGAAAACATTAGGAACACTCACAGCTGTCTCCCTTCATCAGAGGTGGAGAGGTGGTGGGTTTGTGGCTTTTCTCGTAGTAGAAGGAGTCCAGATAGTCTGATGTCTGGTAGGGGCCTGAGTCAATGGGGTATTCATACTCCTCTGGGTCTTTCACGGCTACTGCCTCCTCTTCCTCCTCTTCTTCCGCCTCCTCCTCATCAACTTCCTCGTCCTCCTCTTCCTCCTCCTCCTCTTCCTCCACCACCTCGTCGTCCTCCTCCTCCATATCGGCCTCGTCCACATCCGTGTCAGGAGAGGGGCTTGGGGTGGGTGCTGTCACTTTGGTGCTGTGGAAAAGTGGAACAGTCATTCCTCTGATGACTACTGACACACAATCACTCACCCTCCAAAAACTGCGTGTGGCCAAGCTGAATCGTCTTACACAGAATTGAGCTTTCCGTTGGTCTGAGATGTGAGTGTCTGAGAACCAGCGGGGACGTCTCTTTCCTCTGCCTCTCCTTTACCACTGGAACTCCCTCGGCCTGGGCAGCATACGTACTCGACCCCCCGGAAATGGTCTCCACATGGCAACAGCATCCCGTAGCTGTGGAGCTCCAGATTGTCTGCAGCGCATTCCTGAGAGGGAGGAAATCACGTCCACAAAGTTAAAAACAAAATGTATAATGAGGTTGAAATTAATATTTTTCAGTTAAAATCTGCATAAAATACTGTAAATTCTAAATATAACACGACATAATTCTGAGTTTCTTCCCTCCCTCCAAAAAGTTGACAGGAGGTGATAAGAAGGCATGTTACAGCTTGAACTCTTGCCACCTTTCTGCTCTATAACAGACACATCAGGTAGGCGTATTGATGAAGTATGATATCATACACAACACTGTGCAGACTTGTCTAGTCTGGTCTGCTGCTATTGTTAGGGCAGGCTACACAAGAGGTTTTAAATCTGCACTGGAAAGTTCATCGTGTGCATGAAATGTTCCACCATTGGAAAGTCTCATAAAAATCCCCCTACTCCTTTAACATGGCTGTAAAGCTTGTTTTCCCTTATTCGCAGGCCTTCATTCTACAGCCATACACCTCTAAAAATTGTACAACTGCCACTGCAATCTGCCCTTCTCACCTCCTTTGCAATGTTGTGCCAGTACACGTAACTCTCGCAATTATCCATCTGCTCCTGGTGGAGGAAGCGGCATCGGTCGGGCACCAACAGGGCCTCGCTCACATAGTCGCCCTCTGCAGCCGGATAGAAGAAAAAGTGTGGTCAGTTTAAGATGATTTCAAGCAGAGGGAGCATTTTAAGAGTCTAAATTAAGATTTAAGTAGACCTCAGTTCTGCGTTTGAACATGGAACATCAAACATGAATGTGCTTTAAAAAGGACAGAAAGAGAGTACATGAATGAATACGAGCTGTGATACATACAACGCATGAAACAGAAGTATAATATTGAAGTAGAGTAGTTAGATGGGGATGGGGTGCATAAATTAGGACTGACTGAAAGCATAAATGTATAATGCACTTTGAACAGACAAACTGCAGCTACGGTAGCAAGTCAAGGACATAAAGTAAAAATGTGCTTTGCTTAAAATGAATATAAAACATTTATTACAGAGATCCATAAATGCAGATGACTACTTTCCTTTATAAAATAAACCATACGGAAATGAAGAAGAGGTCTATATTTTACATTCATTTCAAACTTGTTACATTACATGCTGTTCTTTGGGGCTCATGCATAAAGGAAAGTGTTCACCCACACAACTGGTAGTACAGTAGAAATCAAACAAGCTAGAGCCAGTTCTACAGTGCTGTGCATACGAATCAAAATGCTTCATGAATCCAAGATGACTCACTGTTCATTACTCATTCATTCATTCAATCATCCATTGTTAGCCTGTCTGCCCCCCTAGTGGTTCATAGCAGGCATGGCCTCTCTGTATTACTGTTGATCCGTACATGGTGCTTTGTGTCTGTTAAACTGCACATCCTGCTTTGTATCACTACCTATCTACAGTTCTAATAGTAACACATGTATAAAGCTGTGGCACTGGGAGAGATGCAAAGGGAATTGTGGTACTGCCAAATGCCAAAAATGAAATCAATGTTAAGTCATTTGTGGTATTGAAATCATGCTTATCTTGTTAGCATACGCATTGCTTGCATAGGCATGGACAAATTCATGTATTTTTCTGCCTGGGTGCCATTGAAATTTGTTGTTTCTAAACTGCCTAACTTTCTTCTGTGTACACATTTTAATTAGTGAGCTTTAGAGGTGCTGGTAGGTGGATTTTGTTACCTTTGGACTCAGCCAGGCCAGCTGTTTCCCCCTTTTTCCAGTCTTTGTACTAAGCTAAGCTAAGCAGCTGCTCGCTGTAGCTTCATATTTAACGGACAGATGTGAGAGTTAAATCTCTTCCTCTAACTCTCCTGAAGAAGGCGAATAAGCATATTTCCCAAAATGGTGAACTATTCCACAGGGGTGTCCTGTTGGTCTAGTGATCAAAGACGCATAACTAAAATGTGCCTGGTTTGAATCTGGACCTTTGTTGCATGTCATCCCCCTGTTTCTCTCCCTACGTTTCCTTTCTGTTTCAACTGTCCACTATCACATAGAGGGCAAATGCTTAAAAAATGTATAATTTTAGGAAACCGATGGCGTGACCTCAAGCAAACATTCAAGAAGTGTAAAGGATGCTTCTTTATGCTTGTTTCTTCTCTCCAAAGCATCTTGAGGAAGTATTTTCTCTGTAAGGACACACAGGTAATCTAAATCTATGTATTCTTGGTAGTGTAATTATCTAATGGCAGTGAGGTGTGTTGTTCTTACCTAGACAGCGGTAGGGCAGGACTATGAAGGGATGTGTCTGGCAGTGGCCCCAACCTTTCTTACACCAGGCAGGGATGGTGACAGGTCTTTTTGACTCCTCTATATGGGAGATCGAAAGTGCTGGGTACATCTGGACGTACAGGTACATGCAGAGACGACAGAGACACAGAAACAGATAGATGGATGGGCAGAACAGAGGGATTGAAGACATGAGGAGCAGTGGACAGGGAAAAATTGGTTAGAGAAGAGATTTGGGGAATGGTTGGGAGGGGTAGAATAAAAGTAGCAGGATCAGGGAAGAAGAGGGGGGAGAGCACAGTCAGCGGGGAGATGACTAACAAGGGAAAGAGTCATGCAACAAATTCTCTAACTACTTATACAAAGCTGTGTAAGGCCTTTGTCTTGTTAGACATGGCGTACTGAAGTTCGTTTTAATGAACATTCTTGTCTTTCAATATTCTCAATTTCACATCTGACTACTTTCATTTAAAATCTAGGCCAATAATTTGAAGCACAAGCTCATAATGAGGTTTAATAGTGAGAAAAATGTAGCTGGCCCAGAGTCTGAATGCACGCTAAAATGCTTTCTACAAAAATGTCAAGGAAAAAAAAGGAGGCTTTTGTGTAAAAGCCATCACAGATGCATAATGTGTCAGCTAATCGCATTACAGTCCATTCAGGCTCATGGCTGCTGCTCTCCAGAGCAGCTATGTCTACTTTGACCTCCAGATGGCGCTTGGTTGCCTTTACTTCAAATAAATATCTCTGAAGAAGGAGTGTGTGGAGAGTATGTGTACCATTGATTACCTTACAGTAGATGTTAAAGAGTACACATATCAGGTAACAAGAGGAGGAAAATTGGATGGTGGCACAAATGAAATACTGAAATATTCCAACAAGCCACCATCACGTCACTATATATGGTTAAATATATAGATTTATAGGACAGGTGTTAGACAAACCAAATTAGAGAAAAAGAATATGAAATTTTACTTGATTTTCCTACGTCTTCTACAGTGTCTTGTTGATTCTACATTCTTTCAAAACCAGCTCTGGACTACTTTGCCATTAATAATGCTGCTGTTAGAAGTATTGATCCAGAATGGTGTTCATTACAGCTGTTCATGTTTATCTTATTTCCCTTGCAAGGTTCAGGACCCTACCTCCTGACAGTAGGACAGGATTTCGTTGGGGTCTTTGAAGCAGCCCTGGCGGCCCTGAGGATCCGGCTCCCACTGGCCAGTCTGTAGGTTCATGTGCAGGAGCTGACGGCCGCAGAACATGGCAATCTGCGGCTCTGCCACCTGGGGGCCTGGCCCGTTCACCTCAGTCATGGCCAGAGCCTAGAGAGCACAGGGTGGGGAGGGGGGAAGAGAGACACATGAGAGGTGAGGAGGAGTCGATACAAACACAGTGGCACATAATATTGTGTTTGAAGCTGATCCAGGGGGGGCTGACCACAGATAATTTCTAAATGCACCCGAGCACTATCCAACATTAGACCAAGAGTATAAGCCAGGGTTCAAGACTGAGAGTGAGAGAAAGATCGAAACAGAGAGGTGAAAATGCAGAGGAAGGTAGAGGAAGCTAATGCACAGGAGAATTGAGTGCACACTGCGAGAGAATATCGGCAAACCTAAAATTCAGGAAAGATCCATAAGAGACTCTGTGTTGAAATAACCCTTAAGTGAATGACAAGACAAGCCAATAAAAATCCTGACTTATTGACTGGTGGCCTATGCTCCCTGTTTGCTGACAGCACTGACAGCTGACAAAAGGAGGAGTGGATGGTGGATGAAGAGGAAGGTGTATAGCAAAAAAATATACAAGAGTATGTAAAAGATTGTTCCCAATCCCAATCTCGCCACCCTCCTCCTTCCCCTCCTCCAGCAGCCTTCTAGGATGTTGTTATTGATCACGGGATATGTTGCCTCTGCCTGGGGGAGGGCCCAGGGGACCCCACAAAGAGGAACAAACAGCAGCTAGGGCTGGGAGTCAGGTGTTAATACAAGCTCATTGACCGATAGGCCACTTCACTACATTAACACACAGAACAGAGACAGAGAGAGCCCAGGGAGGAATAAAGGAGGGGAGGGGTTAGGTAGGGAGGAAAAAGCTCTATAAACAGCACAGACAAGGACTTCATCTACCTTAACAGACAAAACAGATTGTTCAGGAAACAAGACAGCAGTGAGCCCTGAAGAATCATGAGAAAGTACAAAAGTATATCATGCTCCACTGGATGTCTGAGTCATCTCTAGTGCAGAGATGAGTTGTTTACAGAAGACATGCACACAGACTCCTGCAGGTCACTTAGCTCAAGTAACAAACGTGGGGTTTCTTAGTCATCACTTGACAGTAACATTCATGGTAGAGAACATACGATAATGTTTACTGTCCAACCCTGAAACTCATCAAAAAGGCATCCTGCACCCTGGAGCCTATGTACAGCTCATATCCTTTCATCTGCGCTGACAGACAGACAGACAGACCTACTGACGACAGACAAGACGAGCGATGCTGAGCCAATTAGAAGGAAGTTGCCCAAAGGGGAGAAACGGAGGAGAAAAAATATGGGAGAGTGACGCCTGATCAAAGGGAAGCCCTGCTTTGGCCGACCGGAGCTCAAGTGTTTGAAGTCCTAATTAAAATTCATACAGAATAAAATAAATATATAAAACCCTTTGAGTAAATGTACAATAAATATAATAAGCCCTGAGCAGTCTATGCATTCTAATTATGCTAAGAGGAGTTTGTGTTTCTGCATGTCCTAGCAGATTTCTTACAAATTACGGATCTACTTTTCATTACTGCTGACCATTTCCCAAAGCTTTTTTTTTTTTGGAGTTTTTTTAGATTTATGAATGCATTTTCCTTTCTTATAGGCCACAGTGTTTTCAATTCATTTCAGTATTGTCTGAATATCAGTTCGCAGAGGCTTACTAAGACGTAATCTGTCACAGTGAACATCTTTCTTTCTAAAGCACTTTCAGGGTGATGGGCTGTAAACATAACGCTCAGTTTTATATGTTTCCTAAAGTTATCATTATGTGGCAGTTATAGCTGAAAGTCTGCCACATGCTATACTATAGATCCAAAGAATCACTTCCTCTGCTTTTAACATATTCTTTAAAATTCAATTTTCTCCTTTTCTTCTTGTGCAAATGTTCCCAATGTTTGTTTTCTGGGTTTTTCGACAAAATTACTCTCTAAAACAATGCTGATCTGCAGCCAATTCTAACGCTTTCGCTGTCAGCACTTGCTGACATATTCACTGAGATGGATTACCCATCTCAAGGAAGTTTCAAGTCCCTGCAAGTTAATGATCACATCACAGGTAAATGAACGGGAACAATGACTGCTTAGAAGGTACGGAAAACATCTAAAAAACTATACAATGCTTTGCAAAATTATTGGTGTATGATTTGTACCACAAAAATAAGCTCTTTTATTGCAGTTTCTCAAATGTTTTATTCTACTAGAATGAAAACTGAACGACTATTAATTACTGACAGTGCTGAATTGGAGCTTTGTATTGGTTAAGTGTACTGTTGGATAAGCACAAGAAAACTCTGCTGAAGCTGCTGAAACAGTCTGTCTAGTGTAGCTGCTGAGCTAATGTCTAAATAGATATATCTCTTTGACTCAGGGAAGGTCAGTGCCACAAAGAAAAAAAAAACAAAAAAACTTCCGGATATTTGAGAAGATAACCTGGCAGCTCCCCCTGGCCCAGCTCTCTCATTCTGCCTGCTCTCCACTACTGCACTTGCAGAAAATCAATGCTGAGCGACTGCAACTGTATCGCCACGTTCCCCCCAATCAATAGTAGTCCATCAGGAGCCTGAGGCCCTGACCTCCAGCACGGCAAGGCCGCACACACCCAATCTCCAGCCTGATCTGGGACCAGATTAGATCTCCCTCTTGTGATAACCCCTAATAAGAAATACTGTTTTTAAGATGTCTGTTCCTCGATGGCAGCAGAAAATCTGCTTGGTATGATCACTCCTCCGCACGCTGGTCGCCACTACAGACAGCATCACATAAACATCACTCAGGGGCTGACGTCACATAGACCCACTCTGCTCTGCTGCGTGAATGCCACACAGTGCCTTGTAGGTGTTTCATTGTACTGTGTCACTGTATTCTCACAGCAATAACAGAAACTGTCGTCGGTATGCGTCAGACCTTTTTATTGTTAAATTCTTTATTCTCCAAAAATGGTTAGAATACTGTCAGGAAGTTGCTGGATATACATGTACTTCTTCATTTACAAAGTGCATCATGTCCCATTGGTCAGATTGTGGACCTGTTTTTTTCATGAAAATAAACACAGAGTTGGGAAATGAGTCAACGCAAGTCTGGGAAACATCTGGCAAGACCGTGCTTGAACCCGGGCATGACGACAGAAGCCTGATTTCATTCCAGTGAACATTGTTGTTGACTGTACTTGTTTCAAGAGCACACTATTTTCATTTGCTTTGTTTTTTTTGATCATGTTCAGTCACATAGAACCTTAATTACTGTATTACATGGAACTATATAGCTTTTACAATTAAGGCAATTATATTTTAATGTACATTTTGCCGTGTTCAATTTATTGCATTATGTCTATCATTCTTAAGCCCTAGATCACATATCATTGGTATTTCTGTCAAATCAACTCCAATAAACAGCACAAATACTTATGTGCAAGAGTGCTGCTGTCTGTGCAGCAGGACAGTGGAGAGGACCTGCCAAGTCGCTAATCTTGTTTAAATGACAAATCAGTCAATCAACCAAGAGCAGAGTCCACCTGACAAAGACGGCCAATTGGAAAAGAAGGTCTGGAGAGGTTGTGGATAAGAGAGGCAAACAGAGCAGGGAGGTTAATGTGCAGTTAGGTATGGTGTTGTTTACAATAAAAAGAAATCCAAATGTCTGCGCACTTATTTCTGTTGCACACACCTACTTTATTTCCTGAGTTTTGGGTCACACATATACACACAACAAATTGCCTCCCATATCAATTACCAATTAGTGCACCTAGGTAACAATAAATAATACATTTAGCCATGCAAGCAGCATGGCTCTTTATTGGTGCCTTTATCCAGTGATCCCTTGACTTTTCCTCTAGACTTCCTAATTTGTCCAATACTTTGGTTCTGACCAAACATCTGCAAAACTAATGACATTCCCATGACATTGCACTTTGTGTTTAGTGCTAATTGGTAAATGTGAGCTAAGATGGTGAACATGGTAAACTGTGCCTTAGTACAGCCTCGCAGGGCCGCTGGCATGGCTGCAGCTTCATTTAAGTGTCAGTGATTCACAACATATATCCAATGTTACTGAACATCATTTGAAAATATGCTTTAACCTTTTTTTAATACTGTTCTTTCAGCTGAATAGGTAGTAGGTAATGTTTACAAAAAAATCAAAGAGTAAAACGTGCTTTCCTGACAATCCTTTGAGGTCTTTAGTGAGACCCATTGTTGTATTCACTAGATACAGATTAAATAGGCACAGACAAAAGTCCTCTGTTATGAAGGATTAGGCTTTCATTCACAGCTAAAAATAGCTTTTGCTACAGTGAATGAATCACATTCTTGTGCCTTGATTAAGCTGTTTTGTCCATATTTTATACTTACAATTTATAGCTGTAATTCCCTTTGGACTGACAAACATGCAGTCAAAGATTTTCAGTGTCTTGGTGGTACGCGATTTCCATTTGGATGCCAAATAGACTGGAGAGTGTTAAAACTCTTGTGGTGTGAGGCACGGCAGTGTAAGTCTATCTGAACATTCCCAGTCTCCATCAGGAGCTGAGGCACACTGATCCAGTTGGCTTCACAATAATGCTTTGCAATCTGTCAACAATTATGCTTCTTCTCCAGTAAAGGAAAGGCTGCAGAGCCGCTCTCCATGTCTCAGTGAGAAAATACTGTAGTGTACTGAAGCATCTCTGTACAGTACTGTCTGCAGCACGGAGGGGGCGGGGGGTTCAGAGGTTGGTAAAGCAGTGCTGTTCAACCATCCTGAGTCCCACATATCATGTCCTAGTGCTGATGAGGCTGAGCAGGCAGACAGCCCAGAAGCCTGATAGTTCCCCACTGCAGAGCATGCTCCATCATTAATAACAACCCGGTGATATTAAGCATCGATTGGCTTTCTGCCTTTTCACCAGGTTCTTTGCCCATGTTAGCTCCCTTGATATTCTATTTTTCTCTGCTCTGCTTCTCCATATCTGCTGCATACTGACTGTGCTGCCTCACTCTGTAATCACACGTGCACCTTCGCAGTCACCATAACAGAAAGCATCACAAGGAAACTAAGTGATCCCACAGAGACGTGAACACACTGTGCACTGGACCAGAAGTTGTGGAACAGCTGATGCAGATATAACAATGGTTAATTATATTTTCACAGATATCCCTCTAGTAGAGGAAATGATGCTGCAGTGTGGAGCACCCAAATTAAGAGCCTACACCAGATATGATCTAGCAACATAAATACTTCTGTCAGTCAGCGCTGAGCTTGAGCCAGGGCAGTGCATTTCATGTTCCTCCAGCATCTTCCACCCTGTTCTAATTAAAATTTTAGCACCTGTTCCACCCTTATGTTGCAGGATGACTTCATCCTCTGTAATGATGCAATCTCCCGGCCCTGGCAGGCAAGCCAGAGCAGTAGAGGCGGAGAGGAGGAGCCCACCCATCATTTGTCACCTTTTACAAGTTGCTGCCAGACTGTACATTGGAGCACCATGCCATAAATGCATCAGAGGCTTCAAGTAGATGCAGGGCCTTTTAGTGCTGCTGTTCAGGGAGCAACATGTCATGTTATGTATATAACCACAGTCACACAGGGGCCTTTGGTATCACTTAAAGCATTTGTATTCCCTTTCATACAATTTGATTCTTATTTATCCTTTTATGTTTCTGGGTTAAATTTATATATAATTCATTTGTTCTATACTTCCTTTGTTACCTTACATACTTTAAATGATCTGAGGTATGTGCCCAGTATATGTATTTCTGTTAATACAAGGTACATGTATCTGTTGTGTTAAGCACTTTGGTACATACTTACTTTGTTTTTAAAGCACTCTCAGAATCAACTTAAACCTGAAAATACACTAGCTACTTCAAAAACACACTCTCTGATCAGAGATATATTGTAGGCAGCTTGCTTGACACCTGATGATTAACTAGAGACATCAGACCCTTGAGGAGCTAATCCCTACTTAGCAACGGGGATCTGGGATATCCCATCTAACCAAAATACACCAAGTAGTGACAATGTAATCAAACAACCCTACATCACTAAGACAAAACAACTTGTAAAATTCCATGAACTGTTTGTTTATCTGGGCTTTGCTTTGGCAACTGTCTTTCTATTATATATTCATGATTTGACATTACAGAAATCTAACTTAAACATATGCCATAAAATAGGACTTAAGCTCCCAGGCACCAACTGGACAGTATTAGAGTAGGAGTTCTGGCACACCTTCGCCTGCTTCCAAGGTGCACGGAGAAGGGAAGCTGTCTTGAAGTATCAAAGCTCCAGACAGCAACACTTGTACATTATACGTTTGTTCTCACTACTACAAGAGTTTACATACTTAAAGTCATTACATTTTCAAAGAAATCCCATTAGGTTATGTTGGTGATACAGGCAATTAAGCTCTGCAGTGAGCTCTACAGTATACTGTGCAAACTGGCAAATTTCCATCACTCGTACAGAGAACACACCCATTTACAAATAGGCCTCATCGACGCATAACCCATGCATGCATGAAACACACACACACACACACACACACACACACACACACACAAAAACAGGCCTTCCTGAGTATGTCTTTGTGCTTCTCTGCAGCACAGATGGCTGAATAGTGGGTGTCTTCCTGCTCTCTGGGCCCCTCCTTCACTCTTTCTCTATGTTCCCCTCCCTCTACTCCCTCCGCCTCCTCTCAAGGCTGAGCTCCATCCACCCCAGCCGCCCTATCCTTGATATCCCTCCTGTCTCCCTCTCCCTCCCTAACAGCTTTCACACAATGCCTGACACTCTGCTGTTTGGCCTCCCTCCCTAGGCCAGTGCTAAATGGCCAGATAGATTTGGGAGCATTCATCATTGTAATCATGTTGCTTAATTATTCATAGGCTCCATCAGGCCTCTTCCTGGTGTGGCATGTACTTATTAGAGAGCAGCAACATTAGTCTGCCAGACTCTCATGGTGCAGAGGGGACAAAGGATAGAGCAGGTTAGCTCTGCACATTGACACTCATTATTATACATCTCTGACTAATGGCTAATTGAAGCCATTAATTTTCTATTCAGAAGAGACTGATGGGCAGAGCGGAAAATATTGCATTGTGTTTTATGCATTGTTCCATAGCTTCCTACTGTAAACCACATATAGCTGTACAGTTACTTATTAAATACTAAACTGAATGCCTCATTTCAATACTTGATTGCCAACCATTATGACAGAGGCTTTTGGCTGCAAAGATGCGCAAACATCATGGCTTTCTCTAAGTCAGGCTCCATCAGTCCAGATTACAGCGGTCCAGCCTCCAGCTGGGCACACTGGGAGCAGATGGCCCCATAATCACCAGGGTTCATCTAGGTCTGAAACAGCAGCCAAAACCAGCTCCCAATATTTGATAGCTTAAAATACAGGGCATGTCAGATGGCATCACTGCAAGAAACTCCATAGGTCTGGAGGCTGGCAGTGCCAGCCATTTCATGATTGTGGTTATTTAAGTGTGTGTTTACTCAGAGCTGTGCCCACTGGGGTCTGTATATATAAGACCAAAGTGGCACATCCTTTCTCAAGGTTTTAGTCTATATCCTCCCAACTAGCACAGGCTGCTGCAGCTGGGGGAAAGCAAAGAGAATGATTTCTCTCTTCTGTAAAGGTCGCTAACTCCTCCTGGAATCATATGACCTTAGTTGGATACAGATTTCCCTGATGTACAAGAGCACCATGGGACCCAACAGAAGCCCCATACCCACAGGAACAGAGACTTCACCTTTCCCAGCTGGGACTAACATGACCCATGATAAATATCATCCTGCTTCACTCTTTATAATACACTCCACAATGCACACACCTGAATTTTACTTCCATTGTGCAGGCAATATTGTTTCAGTTGTGTTTCCTGTCAGCTTTTGTCTTTTAAACACCCTGCCTTTAAGTAGCATCCGTGGTAAAACTTGTCAAAACTGTCCAATGCAATCAGAAGAACAAAACAGGAAACTCCCACGGACACACAATTGATTTCATGTGTGGTTCTTCCCAGTTCTACGGAAAGGCTTTATTAAGCAATATTCGGAATGAGACAAGTGATTGTGATACTTGTGTTGCAAGAGTAGGCTGAACTTATACGCATGTTGCCTCTCTGTTCCTCCCACATTTCAACAAATGCTTCTTCTTCTGAGTCACACACCATCATGACGCCACACTGTGCATGTTTTCGCTCCAGAAAAGACAAAAACACAAAGCATCGTTGGTCATTTTCACAATCCTCCCTATGCCACCACCTCCTGCAGATATGTGTGGGAGACACACAACTGCGTAATAATGTCTCACAAATCCGGCCAGAAAAACAGAAAGTCCGAAAACATTAAACGCCTGAGAGATTCAGTTTCTTCCACAAAGCCAAACTCAAATGATACCATCTTTTGGTAGCATTGTTGATGAATTTCTGCTGTTACATAACACTGCTGAACCTCCTTCACAGTTAAGCAACACAACATGGGAATGCCAACATGTTAATGCCAAACACTGTGCGCCTTGCAGATATGATTTCAAGCTGAAGAGCTACCTCGGGGGATTGAAGGAATCAAAGGCTTAGCGGAGATTTGAGCACTGCAGGTCCATCTGAAACATCCTAATGTCAACACAATTGCCACTGAATCAGGGATTTTCTGCAGGCAGATTGAGATTGACACAATGCAAACAAGCTCCCCAAATCTGTATTTATATGGTAAATACATTCAAAAGGCTTCAGTCATATCTGGGACTCAAAGGTTCAAATTTCTATTAGCAAGCGCATGTTGTGACATTGTCACGGCGGAAATGTATTAGACACTAAGACAATTATTTTCTACAGTTCAAAACCTCTTGGTTCTGATGAGTAAAACATCATATTATAATGTTAAAAAATCATAAATACATCAAATCATCATTATCCTGAGACCACAACAGGACAGTATTTAATTTTTTTTGCTTGCTTTGAGTGTTATGAATAAGCGTCCCCCATTTAAATGACTAACAGACTGGCTTTGAGCTGAATCTCTGAAATTGGTAATCCAGCCTGGAACCAAATCCTGAATTTAGCAGGTTAATGGAGATTAAGAAGAAGTAACACAATTTTCAATTTTAGACCGAGGGCATATGCACAGATGATCTTTATTTTGAGCAAGGTACCGCACAAGTGTGCATAGGAGGAGATGAGACTGGAGGTCTTAAAGCAACAACATAATGCCCTTGAGCACATTTTAAGTAGATTAAGGCAATCTCAAGGCCTAAATGAGGGCATGTTTAGGTTAAAAGACTGTAATAATTGATCCAGTTAAGGACAGACTGTCTTTCTACGGTCTCACTGACAAACAGCAGGCAGCAAGCATCAATAAGATCTGACGCTTCTTCTTGCTTCCTTCTTATCTCACACTCTGGGCCTTCGCTGCCTCTCAAGCCCCTTACGCTGCCTTTGACTCTGTAGTCTTTGCAGCCGATCTGTACTGAAGTCTTTCTTCCTGGGTATTCTCCTTTGGATCCACATGTCATATCTCCCCCACTTCTACTTTCACTTTCCTGTCACTTCATGCACTTTTTGAGTATTGCGCATAGTTGGTACGTGTATCCTCCACAGATCTGTCGGTCCTGTATCTTGTGCTTGAGTATTTTCTTGGAACTTAAAGCATTCTGAAGTAACGCAAAGCACTTGAAAAACAATTCAATTGCTTTGGAACTGAAATCTATAAGTCAAATGTTAAATGATCTGTCAAGTTCATGTTCTTTTCAGGAAATTATGGGTCCTTTGAGACGTGGATGCATTTATGACATCTGATGATCTCTGCGTTTTAATAGCATAAATATGTAAACAGGCAACTGTTAATCTGGTTAATCTCTCTTCTATCTTGTTTCTGCTGTATGATCTTCTATATCTTGCTTTTTATAATGGTAATTAATTCAGTCTTTTAAACTGAAGCATGTCAAATAAATAAAACTGTGCTGAACTGAATGTACATGTGTAGTGGCAGAGCAATAAATCAAGCAGAGACTTTCAGCAGAAGATGGAGTAACATCCTGTACAGGGAGAGAGGTGGTGGCAGAGGAGGGGGAGGAAGGGGGAGAATGGAGAGGGAATAGGGGTTTACACATTCCTATATCTCTTTTCTTCTCTCTCTTATTTATGCACATATACAATTCTGATCACATCGTGCCAGCTCTCCTGGGAGCCTGTCTAGCAGATGCATCTTATGGAAATGAGGCTCTGAGGTTACATATATATGTTGTGTGAGCCTCACGGAGAGAACGTGAGTGGTGTGTGGTTGTACGTGTTTATTAATATTATTATTATGTGTGAGGTGGGGGTGTGACCAGAGAGCTAAAAGCAATAACTGCTGTTTTTATTGGTGGCGGAGACACCAGATCCATACCACANCACTGCTTTAATTCAGAGGCATGTGGTATCACCACAGTGGGAACAATCTGGTCTTTAACTCCCAGTGGGAGGTCAGAATCTACACCATCGTCGATAAAAGAGCCCAGCATGGCCAGTTTTAGCCCAACAAACTGCAAGGACATATTGAGGGGATGACCTCTTCCCAGGCCTCTCAGACAGTATGCTGCCCGGCACAGCATCTCTCGCCTACTGTTCATGGTAATGAGGTGCTCTGTTAATGAACAGCAGGATAAGCAGCTAATGCTGGGTCCGCTGGGGCCAGCTTGCCACTTCTACAAAACCAGGAAAGATGAGGTTCTGCTAAAGACACACTTGATGAAGCGGAGCACGGCTGGCGTCGCTCTCCCACGTTTAACATCAGCTTCCGCTCACTCGTCATCCTCTTCATCTGTCTCACATGTTCCCATCGAACCCGTAAACACACTTTTTTTTTTTAAAGCCCTCTCCTCTACGTTCTCCCTCTCAGCATCACTTGGCCACTGAGGGTGGTTGCCATGGTAACGCCACCCACAGGAGCCGGCTACCTTCCCTGTTACCGTAGCAACTGGTTCCCTACAGAATTTCAAGCATGTCACTCAGTCTCTCTCTCTATCTCTCCCGCTTGTTATCAGTCTGCCTCTCTCTCTCTCTCTCTTTCTTCTCACATGAAAGAGTCCCCATATGTTTGGTTCGACTTTCTATCCTCAACATGTCGCTGATCGCTGGCTTAATGGTTGGTTAGCTTTCCTTATCACTGTGTTGGTTGTTTACATGCCACTTAAATTACTTATGCGATACTGGGCCCTGCTGAGTTGGGCTTTTTGTATCTCTTCAGTGCGAGCAAGAACTTGAATGTGTCCCCTATAATATTGTAGAAAAGTAGACAATAATGTTTAATTATACATTTAATTGCATGAATAATAATTTCATCTGAACATAAACAACGATGGCGACAACAATGCCGAGGTGGCATCGGACCTTCAGCCAGCAGGGGTACACACTCTTGTAGATTCTTTTGTGGATTAAACAATTACTCGATTCATTGCAAAAACAACAATCTACAATCAATTAAGAAAATATAATATAATATAATTCATCAATGTATTAAGAATATTTATATAGTTAATACAATATACCATGCTAAAAAATATACTATACTATTAGACCACAATAAGTGACAGCATTTTTGATGATCCCACTCTTGCTCAATAGCTGGCCTTAGCAAATCTCACTGTGGTGAATCACAAACTGACTTAATGATTCGTCACATGTCCCTCTGAGTCCTCTGCTTCAGGGCCAAACAGCCTGCATGTCACAACACAACTGATTATCTTTCCATTTTGCTTTAATCAGCTTCAAGTGTGTGTCCTTCCAAGACTTTCTTCAAGTAAGCTCATATCTACTGCTACAAAGGATGGGATATTTTACAAATCTAAATCATCTGATTATCATAGAACCAGTCAATCAAGACGTACATGATAAATCACCTAACCTAAAGTTAGCTCAAGTAGAAAGGTGGTGCGACTGCTGTTCTAGCCAGTGTTTTTAACAAATGCTAATCTTGAAGGCAGTACCTCTGTTTAACAATATGACGTTATTTATCATCTTCCTTCGAATCTAAAAGCCAAAGTCTCTGTATGTAGAGCTGCAATGATTAATCGATTAATCGATTAGCTGTCAACTATTAAATTAATCGTCAACTATTTTGATAATCGATTAATCATTTTGAGTCATTATTTAAGAAAAAGTGTCCAGATTCTCTGATCTGTATGCATTGTATTCAACACGAGCACTTGACATTTCCAGTAGCACTAGAAAGCACAGTTTGACAAATCCACTGACAAAAACTAATAATAACTAAGATCATGTCAGGCTGACATGTCCTGTCTTGCTTTGGCCCTCTCAGTGTTATTTTAGACCGGGCCACTCTGGTGAGATAATGTGTGCTGGCTGTGCAGTCTGCCAGTCTGTGCTGCAGAATCACTCAGTAGATTAAATATTAGTGTTATCTCATTTCCTCAGGCCATAAAGTCTCCACAGACTGTCCAACTGAAGGGAAAATGGTTTAATCATTGAGACAATCTGCACAAAAGACCCCTCATCGGGGCCTGCAACCTCCGTTTGTGCTTTGTACTTTTATTACATTCTTTATCCAAGCCACCGCTCGACTCGTGCGAAGTATCCAATTTGTCAGCCGAGCTTGGGTGAGTAGCTGTTAACTGGCACAGTTTGGCCTTGGCGAGCACAATGACCCTAAGATGAAGAAAGAATGAAACACTATTTCTCTCTCCCCATCACTGGGTGAATATTACTGTTGATGAGCGGCCACAGCAGCACCTGAGTCTCTTTGTCATCTATAGCTGTTTGTACCACCAGCCTGGTTGTTTACAGTGGGCACGCCATCCATGTATACTGTATAAAACAGAGG
The DNA here is from genome assembly GCA_003416845.1 of Oplegnathus fasciatus. Taxonomy (NCBI): domain Eukaryota; kingdom Metazoa; phylum Chordata; class Actinopteri; order Centrarchiformes; family Oplegnathidae; genus Oplegnathus; species Oplegnathus fasciatus. Next base: position 888,264 of record NTHP01000035.1, read on the forward strand.
TAGAGTCAATTGCAGGCAGCCTTCGGAGAATCTATGCTGGGGTTGCTGAATACTGAGAGACAAGTCAAATGCTGTGGGAACATTATGTCTCAAGGGAAAGGAGGGTATGTTTGAGAGTCCCTTTGCAGGAAGTGCACACTCCTGTGCGATAAATTCCATCCTAAACACATTAACACTGGAAAATGAACAACTGCTAGTGATGATTTTGGTGGCCGTGTTTGGGAAAATATCAAATTCCACTTTCAGATATAGAATATTCATTGATGTGCTTCACCTTAGTTGCCTTATAGTTTATTAAATGTCAAAAACAAGCACTCATTGAATATCCAATATTCACTATCAAGTTAACTTTACTGCCTACACATACATCTCACAGCTGAATGCAACAAGTTCACTCTAGCTGTCTGAGGGTTGTCAAAAAGCATTCTGGGAAATGTAGGAAATCACTAAAAGATCATTTGAAAATGGGTACAACCAACAGGCAAATTACAACACAAACCTCACAAAATTGATTGGTGCATACTGTAAGAATATCTGATGGCTTTGTTTCAGTGAATTAGTAAGGTGTAGTGAGAATAGAGAACCAGCAGATGCAAATAAGGACAGGCAGAGTCAGATGTCTGAAAATATCAAGAATGAAGAAACAATGTAAGAGTAGCAAAGTGCATAAAAAATAACAAAACGAAGGGTAAGTCTGGAGCATGAATTATTCAAGAACAATCACAAGGAAAGTGAAAAGATGTCACTGGCCACTGAAAGCTGCTGAGGCAGATGGAGGAGCAGTGTCTGGGAGACTGGGTAGGGGAGGGGTAATGAGTGCCTTTGGGATGTGGCAGGGGAGAACAGAGGAGGCTGGGGCAGAGACAGAGAGGAGGGATGAGGGGGGCCGAGGCAAGGAGGAGACAGGCGTGGGGATTTTCTTTTGTGTTCTGTGGAGCGAGGCTGGGGAGTGGACCTGGAGGGCGGGGAAGGGTGGGGGTACATAAAAACCAGGTAGCATGAAGAGGGAGGACTGGCGTCGGAGCGTTGAGAGGGTGCGTGACAAGTGCCAAAGCCCCGTCGACAAGCGAGAGCCCAGACCTTTCCACGGCCTTCAATAATTGATGCAGCTTCTGCAGCGTGCCATCTTTATAAAGCAGCAAGTGCGTGGCGAATGTGTGTGTCTGTGTGTACACTTATCTGCGAGTGTATGTGCGTGACCTAATTGTGTGTATGTGAGTGATTTCTACTCATCAATACCACTGTACCTTTGTTACATTTGGATTAATGTGACAGAAATTAGCCGTGTTTTGTAGCCAATGCTGTGCAAATCTTGGCAGAGCGAAAACGACCTGCCAAAAGGAACATCCGTTTCTCTCCGTAACAGCTTCCAATGTTCTTCCATTGAATGCTAATACTGATCAGTCTCAGTGGACCCAACAACCCCACGCTCTCTCAAACCCTGCAGCCACAGCCGTTAAGGAAATTAAATTTTGCAGTCCTGCTTTCATACAAGTCAGTGCTCCACTCTGGCCACAGGGTTTTTCTTGCCTCAGCCCCTCCCCTCGTCTCATTTCAAGGCCACCTGTGAATACATGTACATGACAGAGATGGATCTCTGTGCTCTCCCAGCTGCTCTCGCTGAGTAGCAATAGGGCTGGGTTCCTCCATTAGCATGCACTCCACCCTGCAACCCACATAACATTCTACATGCTCTACATCACTTACACTCTCTCTCCTCCTTCACCCTCACGCTCTCCGTTTCTCAAATCATCCGCCGTGCCAGGGCAATCCCCTCTCTCTCTCTCTCTACCAGCCTTCAATCTGTTTCACTGCGCTCTCTCTTTTTCCTCCTGAACACGGAGGACAAGTGTTATCGCCACACTGCAGATGTTTTCAAGGGGGGGGGGCTTCTCTGAAGCCTCCCACTGGCTGCGGCAGGACTAAACATCTCGCTTCGCCCTGGCATTAAACTTTTCCGCAGAAATCCAACCCATTAGGCTTACTCATATCTCTGCCCTGCAAGACTCTAGAGAGGAGCCACAGCTGGATGTGATCAGGCTATGCTAGCATCTCAATCCCCCTATAGGTGACACTGGACACACTTATGACATGTGCAAACACACACATCCGAATCACAGTCTCATCCGAGCTTCAGCTTTTACAGATACAGGTGCAAACAATCATGTTTGATCTGCAAGTGGATGATGAAAGGTAAAGTAATCTTTGGGAAAGTTAAAAGTAGCTTTAATCTAAATTCTGTTTTACTGTTATTCCTGATTATGTGCAACCTAGAAACAGCCGTGCAGTCTGGGAAGCCAAAGAAATTAACTCATCACATGCAGTGTATCAGGTTATGCATGACAGGCTATAGAGATTACATAAGGTGATGAGCCTTGCAAGCAAACATTATTAAACTCTGAATTGGGAATTACTCCCTTTCCAACTGAGACGCATAATTTGAAATGTTTCAGAAAGGCCAGAAGACAAGATTGAATCATCGAACCAGGATTTGGCAGAGCTTCCCTGAACCTATCGGGAGGATGCCGTGCAAATGTGTGATTAATGTCAATTTATTTTCAGCAGAAAATCTGGATGAACTCCATGCCTGGAGACAGAAACACAAATGTACACTCTCTTCATTTCCACCCCTGACTCTTTAAACGACTAGCAGCGAGACTGTAAATGAACCTCCCCCAATAACCGTCTGAACCACACAACACAAGGCTCTGTTTCAGTGTTGTTGACTGCAAGAATGGCCGAAAGGGTGCATTAATATCATTCATTAGTTTGTCACCTCTAGTAACAGCTCGATTGCCAAAGCACATTTACAGCGCTCCTTTCCTCCGGTACAGTGTGGCTCTAATTTCACAATGACTCTGCAGGATTTAATCTAGGTCCTGTGTGTGTGCTGCACTTGAAAACCTTGGAAAGGAAGCCAGATACAGAGAACAGGGGGGAAAACATGTGATACAATAAAATGGTGCGTTTTATGCCCACTGGCACACGGATATAGTAGAGAATAGCAAGCACACGGGAATCCATTAGTGGAACCCGATTATCTCTTGGCTCTAAAATTAATTAAGTGAGTGTAGGGCAGAGTGTGGGTGCCTGTGTGTATGTGTGTGTGAGAGAGAGATCTGGTTGTCCCTATCTTTTTTTCTTGTTTTTTT
>NTHP01000035.1:891429-913534 GCA_003416845.1 Oplegnathus fasciatus
ACAAACAAATCCTCTTGTGTTACTGCATTGAAAGGCAGATGGGGGTGGGAGGTGCATGAATCTGTATAGCTGTATTCCAGCACAAGGCCTGAAATTGCTGTTGGTGGGGATCTGGTGGTGGTAGAGGGGGATGGGGGGGTGGAGTTACACAGCGACTTTGTGACTCACCATTTTCATTTGATCTTTAGCCATGCTAAAATGTGCTTTCTATCCTTCTTCTCTTTCCTTCCCTATTCTCTCCCTCCCTTTTCTGCCCTTATGCTTTTAAGCCTTCCCGGACTTTCTGTATTTCCTGAAACCTGTAGATACACTGGGTTTGTTCCTGGGTCCGCCACTGCTGTTCTTCTGCAGCCTCTCTGGACTTTAGTGCTCAGACTCAGGTTCGCACTGCAGTCATTTATCTCGGTAAATACAGAACAGGTTGACTAAAGCCGAGCATACCTGTGGTCCCTAGCCAACCTTTTATCAAATATGGCAACACACACGCGCAATCATTGTATGATTGCTTTCTTAAATCAGGTTTTCCTGTTTGGAGTTTTGTTATAGCAGTTAAAGCAGAAACTGAGCTCACCAGCTGCAGTCTGGCTTTATGTTTTGTTGATAAGTGAGTATTCACAATACCATTGTGATTCCCTAATGTGATCTTAAAGAGCGGGCCTGGGTGGTATGACAACATGCACTGCAGAATGATACACATTTGTCAACTGTTAGACAAATGTGTATTTCTGCAGTTGTAGCCGTTTCTTTAATATCTCTGGTGGTATAAGACTATTGCAGGCAATGTTGCAAATTAATGACCAAGACTCCGAAATGAAAATAGGAGATTTTTTAAACATATATTTTGAATCAATGCAATGATACTTGGATTTGTTGGATTATTCAATTTCCTGGATTTGCCAAGACAAGACATTTCTGTCTGGTCATTTTGTCCATAAACAGTTTCTTCAGTGAGAATGATTAACTACATCATGATAGGGCTGTGCGATATGGATAAAATGGAGTGTTGACTGGACAAAACAAAACTTAATCACGATATCTACCGTATAAATACTGTGATATAATACAATTCATTGTATTGAAATTGTTAATGGATAAAATAACAAGCCAGGAATGTCTGTCTGTCTGTCTGTCTTTCAACAAACCATGCAAATCAAATATCTGACAAATCAAAGCACTTCATTACATTCATGCAAAAATCATATAAAAATCGAATACTGCCATAAAGTAGTCCCTGTCATTGATCTGTAACAATGACCTACTGCGCCCAAAGATGTTCAAGGGATAGCTAACGTGATATAAATGGTGAGGCAAAATCTCTGACAGATGACAAATTTATACGACCTCTGATATAACACAAAGATGAAAGTGACCCATATAAAGGCTACTGACACACAAAACCCAACAAATTCTATTTAATCCAAACTTCCTTTGCTCCATGAATGTCAGACCCCATGATATGAGTTTACAGGCTGCCCATGAAGGTGGCTGTTTCTGTCAGCGTTTCATGCATGACCTATTGTTGTTCAGTGTGTCAATTAGCTAAATGCTTTGGGCGCTGCGACAGCTAAGTCCTATCACAGCTGAGATACCTGGGAAGCCATTACTGGACTTGACGTATGTGACAACCTGGCACCAATGTGTCCGTCCTGTCGTAGCAAGAACAACGCGGGATGATGCTGAATTTGTATTTCAGCTAAAAAAATTACTGTGGCTTCACTAATCCAGAGCACTGTCTGGAAATTAAATTTACAAGTGTGATTATATTCTCATTATCCCAATGCACTAACAAATTTCAATGTTTCGCTATAAAAGGGAGATCAAAACACATTTGTCCAATTCACACATTTCAGCTGAATGAATGTTGAGTAAATTAAGGGAAGCTGACAGTTTTATTAGGACTAATACCATAGTGTAATCCAGCCAGCCAACCCTCTCACTGTGTAATCTTCAGCGTAAACCTTCATGGGCAGGTCTCCTTATATGAAGCTAAAGCCTGTTCCTCAGCATAGCAGTAATCCCACTAAGGCTCTTAGAGAAGTGAAAATTATTTCAGAATGAAAGGAGAGGCTTTATGACTGTTACAGACTCAAGATGGCTAATAAATAAACATCTCACAAATCCTCTTAGGAACTTGGGGAGACTCTGAACCAACAGCCGAGATGCTCCCTATTCCATCTCAGATACCGTATCGGGAGCAGGTTCCTTCGCTCCTCGTTTCCAGGTGGAAAAGTACGTTTGACCTGAGCCAGGGCTCCAGCTGGGACATCATGACTCATCCTCCCTCCTCCCCCTCCACATTCGCACGCACCTCCATCCCACCACCCTGCTCCTACACACAAGTGCCCATGCTCCAGCCTGGATTCATGCCTGAGTTCTAGCACAGGGGGAGATGACGGATGGCTGAAAAGTTATTGAGGAATAAAGGTCAAGTCCATCAAACTGTGGCGTCTGCTGGAAGTCGTGAGGACACGGTGGTCGCTGGTGGCCCACTGATCAGTCGCTCTGTACAAGGGACTTTTACTATCTCCTCCCTGCCTATTGATAGAGACAGATGCCAATAGGATGACCCCACATCTCTCATTAATATACTCTGTATCACGCTCACGCACTGCATGTCCAATGATATATCAAAGTCATCCCCTCTTGGGTGACCAGTTTATTCACATGCATTTTCCAAGGCAACATATTCAGAAACAGAGATTTACTGAAGATCTGACAACGGTTCATTTAAATTCCTGATTCTCCTGAGATTAAATTGGGAGTTTTCTAATCTATTCAGGGTTCCTTCATGAGGACCAAATATAACACAGAGCAGCAATTGAATATGCACGACTCCATCCTGCTCAAGAGCTGCCTGCACCACTCCTCTAAAAGGACGGATGCAAGCTGATTTTCTTCCTCTGACAAGGCCAGATGGGATGCGATGAGATGGGATTTGATCTCCATCCTTCCACAGAGCAAAAGGCCTGCGTGACATTTTTCACACAGGCCCGGGCTTGACGCAGCGAGCCAAATATACACTACTGTAAACCACATCTATATGGAGCCTCTCATGTGTGTGTCAGAAGAGTGAGCTTCCATTCATATCCTATCACATCATTTCAAATCCTTTCGCTATCGCTGCGTTTTTGTGGACGCTCGTGAGTCATTACTCTTGTTGACATAGGACGGTGCTCGAGGATGCATTTACAAATTAAACCTGCCCCAGATAAGGGTGCGTGTCAGCAATATGGAGATAGGAGCGACTGTGTGCGTGGCATGTGTAATGCCAGCTAAAATGCAACATTTCGTCCAAACGTGACATTCAGATCAACATACAGCAAAATTGCAATGCGCCATCGTTCCAAAAGATCCAGATTGTGTTGCTCTTACCTCGACGTTTTCCCACACGCAGCAGGACAACACAGCCATCAATATAGGTATTGCGGTATGTCCCATTTTCTCGCCGTCTTTTGTCTCTTTCTGTGACGAAGTTGCTATTGTAGAATAACTGCCTCCAACATACGCTGTCTGGTTACATCAGCTGAAGTGATGGACACTGACTGCGTTCGTCGGCGCCGTCCTGCGATATCTCCTGCGTCTGCGTCCTGTTCGCTCTCGCCAACGGGCTCTCCAATGGCAGCCTGGGATTTTGTGTGGATGAAGTCTGACAGAACCAAGCCCTGTTTCTGCGGGTATTTATCGCAGACTTTACTCGTGGCGTCCTCGCCGTGGCTTAGTGAAGAGAGACATCTGGTGGTCGCGGACTGAGAATGCGCGGCAGGCTCGCCTGTTGAGTTTCTGCGTCAGTTTAAAGGGGGTATCCATCCAGTTTTAATTTGTGAATGTAAATAGGTTTCTCCTTAAGCTGAACAGCAAACTGACTGATTGTATGATGATGTAATCTAGGGAAAAATGCTGGAGCCATAGAGAATAAAGCTCTTAAAAATCCCTTCCACACAAGTTTTAAGACATATAAATACTATTTTGAACAATAATGTTTGTCTGATATGAGTTTATATTCTTAAAAGTCATGGAAAAATCCAGAATCTTCAAACATTTTTCATTTTTGAAGTGTGTCTCCTGCTTTACTGAAAAGTCAGTTCTCAGTGTAAGTGGTTTTCACATCAGACTATGATTAGCATCCAAACTGGTTGTGATGTGATAAAACCATCCTTATGTGCACACGTTAAACTTTCCCCCTTCTGCAAATGAATATGAAAACAGTTTCAACAAAAACTGAACATTATAAACTCCATGAAGGTACAATTTATTGCAGGGCTGCTGTATTAGACTGCTTTAGTTTTAGATGTGTACCTAATAAACTGGCAACTGTATATTTATTTATGTTATATGTTTTCTCCCATTGTTGTTCTTTTTTTGTGAAATACTGGAATACAAACCACTTAAAATCCTTCAAATGCAACAATCTGAGAAGGAAAAATCAGTTTTTGATTGAACCACTCACAAGTTGTCCACACTAAGGCCAAAAACCTGTGATGAGGAGTTTCAAGTAGAAGGTTCTCACAAGCCAAAAACGTTGGAAACCACTTAAATAGCAGATTAATAAATACACTTGTAGTGAGAAAAATGGCCACTGTTTTTCTTCTGCCCTTTATTAAATGCAACCTTTATGAAATAGAGAGGTGAGGCTGTATTTTATGGTGTTTTTTTATGGCGTTGTTGTATTGGATTGCATTATATTAAATGATGCTCATAATATATTTTCCCCACTTATGTAAGTGGGGAGGACAGACTGTTGTGTAGCACTTCAGGCTTACACAAACATATAAATAACTAATTATTTGAGCACTGAGTAACAAATAAACACAACGAAATCAATCAATCAATCAATCAATCAATAAATGATATACCAAAAATACTATAAAGCATCACTGTAAATGTATTGTGAAGCAGGAAATTAGCTTCTTTACTTTGTGATGTAAAATCCATATATTGATTATAAACTAATCTTACTGTGTATTCTACATTTTGCAATTCAAGCTTATAATTTATGTATTTTTTAAACAGTCCACACAAATAAAGGCAAAACATTTGATTTTGTGAGGTTTACTCGAGCATTTATTTTTCCATTTGCTTTGCCTAACTGCAAGCCCTAATATGTGATAACAAAAGGCAGTTTTTCATTCACGGTTCTTGGCAGCAACATCCACAAATGGTCAGCAGGGGGAACACACGGTATGTAAATAAAGAAAACAACTTCCTCTAACTTCCTTACATGCCTGCAGCAGTTTCCCAAACTGAGGAGCAGCAGGTGGTAGAATAAAATACCACCCTGCACCCTTCACATGTGGGTGAAGTCACTATTTGTTGTTGTGGTCTTACAGTTAATTGAAGGAGAGCCTGATGAGAAGCATGGTTTTTTTACCCACTGAAGACTACAAGGTAGCTGCTGCAGGTATTTGGGGCGTGGTTTGGACTATAGGCGTGTGAGGAAGAGGTCGTCTCAGGTGTTTCAGCATTCACAGCTCGCGACGACACAGGAAGAGTCACTGACATTTGGATTTAACGTTTAACGACTGCAAATATAGTTGTTTTGAATTGTTTTATTGTTTCTAATTATAACCCATATCTTCGCGACACTTTTGGGAAGTGCAACAAATTAACGAGGTAGAAAAGGACTTCAGTTGGAGCGTTTTTGGAAGATGCATTCCGCCAGATATGAATACGACGTAAGTTTGGTGAAATTTCACACTGCGGCTTTCTTACCCTTTGTATGAATGACAATGTGCGTTATTTTCTCCCTCAAAGAAACAGATTTACTACACACATAGATCTGCTGCCTATCTGTTTTCTGTAGCAGCTTTGGCTGTGTGTGTTTACACAATTAGGCCTTTCAAATCCTGATGCCTGTGGCCTTTGACAGCGTTTCTGTGTATGATCATCAGTGTGCCTCTAGGCCTCTCTTGAGTTTTCCCCCCATTATGGATGTTTGGATAAATGATTTAACTAGGACAACTTGACTAGTGTTTAAAAATGAGTCCTCTGTGGTGTTTTCGTGTTGGCCAGTGTGCTGTCACACCAAGACCGTGTTTGTGGGTGTGAATGTGGGTAATTAAATGATCCATTCTGCAGGATCTTCTCTCTTTCACTCTCCATTTCCAAGCTTCATCTCTTTTACATGTCATATTCTTTACAAAACAAAGTGATTTCTTTCAGTCACAAAGGCAGTTATGTGAAGTCAGATGAAATGGGGGGGAGGCTATGGATGTTATTTGCTGACTTCACATTGATTTTAGCTTTATAAAAGATCATAGTTTAAAGTTGGTTTTAAGCTGTGTGAACTATTTTTTAAATAAACTACTGCTCATCCTCTCAAAAGAGGGATAGAGGCCTAGAAAACCTCAGTCTGGGTCAGTGGTTGGTATATACATTACTGGTTTTTTTTAATGTTTTTGTCGACTGTATGTATGGAAGACATTTGTTCCCTTTTTAAAATTTGGTTGAATATCATTTACTTTGGTTAATTCCAAAAATCTGAAATATAAAGTTTCTCAGCTAAACTGATGAGCCGAGCGCCCTCAGTTGTTCTGAGTCCTGTTCAAACTGTTGCTTAGAACTTCTCGTGTTTCTAAGAATCAGTCGCTGCTATTCAAGATCGACAGTGGTGCTTCATTTCCATTGTACCCCGACGGTACCAAGGTGTGGTGTGGCATCAGGAGCACAGCTTCTGGCAGATAGTCACATTCAGATCATTAACATTTTAATTTCTGCTGTGTGCATCGGCAACAACTACAGGTATATTTCTTGGTGAAACACATTGAATTATTATTAAATGAACAACAAATTATAATACCATATATACCATAAGTATAATGGTATATAATTGTTTTTAGGCAATAAAGGCCATAAACAAGCTGCCACAATTATTTACAGTGATATTTTTTAGATCAACGAGCCTCTTAACTGTTTTAAAATCACAATAAACCATTTATTTTTTGTAGTGTGATATTTAAGCATGCTTGTTTTTTTAAGTGATAATAGGATGTGAAAACTGCCGAAAGCTTATTTTGCCTAACCTATAGGTCAAATTCTCTTGGAGCATGCATACATTATGTAAATATCCATCATACAGTTCTTGTTACTACATAATTCAGTCTTGTTTGAGACGAATGAAATGCCAGCAGAGGACGTGGGTAGAAAATAGTGTCAGGCGGCCAAAGGTGAACTTCACTCTGCAAAGGGATTCATTAATGGTTACAAGGTTTTGGTCAGCGCTGCTGAAATTCACCAGCTCTCTACCAGCTTTTATTTGACAGCTTCATGAAAACAGTCCTAACCCCTGGGGAAGTACACACTGCAGTGTAGCAGATGTGCACTGCTAAGAATGTGAGCCAACAGGATTCAGGCAAAAGGAACTGCTTTTCTTTCTTAATATAGTGTGACATTAACAAGGACTTAAAAACAGTAGCTTGTTATCAACGCATCCGTATCTGTAAGTGCCAGATGAGGGGATGCCCATACTGTAAGCTATCTGACACAAGTGAATTGCCAAGCATGTTCTCACTTGACTCACCTGCTTCTGTGAAGCCTGAGTGAAACAAACAAACTAACAAAACAAGTGCTGCTTTTTCCGTTTTTCAAAATTCTATAGGATAATTTTGGAAAGCTGTTTGAGATTTCCCAAGGAATTGATGAGCTGAATATTATTAAGAACCAGTGTTGTCTTTTGTATAAAAAGTTGTTGCAGGTGACAGAATTATTCATGAATACATTCTGTATTTGTCCAACTTTGTGATGGCGAAGAAGTAGGCCATAGCTCGATATTGTGGCATGTTGTCAAAACAATAACTCAGTAGGTATGAATGTTTATGAATGTGTCAACAAACTGCCTTACACAAAGGGATTTACATCACGTATAATAATTGGGTTTAACATATATCACACATATAAATCATATCTGTAAGATAGGTTTAGAGGTGAAAGAACGGAGGCTGGATTGGTATGTCTGTCCTTCAAATGTATTTGCGGCTGGACAATAAGTGCACAAAGTCACTTCCAAATTTTCAGTCTCATCTTCACTTTTCAATTCTCAACAGTTTATTGCTTGAACTATTTCTGTTACTTGCCTTTGCATTGTATTCTGTGGCAGACTGTGAAGTACCTCACCTAAGTAAAGAAACTCAGTGAGAGATATACATACTCAAGGACATAACAGGATATAGATGGATATATTATTATATTATAAACTGAAAAAACACACAAATCTAACATTTAATTGTAACTAAATGGTCATCAAACCACTTACCAAATACGGTAAAGTTTAATAAAAATCCACTTGAAGTACCAAAGGTGTCATGCCACACCTCTGCCTTTTTGATTGTGAAAGCTGGTAGAGATACTTGTTTTAAGTTACACAAGTGGCCGTTGGTAAATGAACATTTTGTTAATATTTGATTACTCACAGACAATGAGCTCAGTCTTACATACTGGATCAAATGGGAATACTATGATTAATGTAGTCAGTCTGTTCCCTGTGTACGTGGTGACTCAGCAGGGTAGTCAGTAAATAATTCCTTCGGCAAGGCCATACTGCTTTTCTCTTGCATTTCAGCCTGCATTTCAAGGGCAGCCATGTTGAAACTGAGCCACGGAAGTGAAGTGAATCTGATGTTGATGTCAAGTCTCTTATTATTGACTCCACTGAATGATACATTCAAATGAACAGTTGACAAAACTGGGGACAAGTTCAGACTTGAACTATGTTCAGTTATATTCAGTTTCACACAGGCTTTGTTTGCCCTTCATCAGAGCTTTCCAGCTTTGGGCACAGTCTGCATCTTTGTATAAAATTAGAAAATCTGTGTGCACAACCTGATGGAGGCTGCTTCCATCTAAGGGCAGCGGCGGTATTGTTCTTCAATCAGTCTTCATCAGTTCTGTAATGAAGAAGACATAGTAAGGGAGGATTTTGTCGATTTTCTCCCAGCCTTCCGCCTAACTCCACTTTGAGCAGCAAGGTGGTAGTATGCCACGAGGCTGTAGCACCACTCTTCCTCACACACAGGAAGCCGCCTGGCTGATGCACTATAAGAGGCTAACTGCTAAATATCTGCTTAGGGCTACTGTCAGGTAAGAGATGTGTGTAGGTGTTCACTAAAAGTAAATATGAGGTCACTGAGGCCTAAATTGCTTTGATTGGCTGTAGTGTCTGATTGGCCCTTTTGGTTGCTGGTTTGTTTGGATAGGACAGATCGGTGCTGGTGCGTGCGGAGAAGGCACAAGGGGAACCACTGATTTTGCACATCAAAGTCTGTTTACAGGTCTTGGGGAGTACTTCTGCATATGTGAAAAAAAGTTGTATGAGGCCTCTTGTGGCTTCAGAGGGAGCTGCGCGAAATCTGATAAATTGCCCTAAGTGATGTCGCTTGAGGCAACATTGGTTGGGGCTGAAGTCTGCAAGTTTGAAAAAAAATCTGGGGAGTTGGAAAGAAGTGAGACCTCTGTAGCCCACTCTTCATCTAAGTTTGAGGCTAGCGACTCGAGGCTACATTAGCCGCTACTAGCATAACACACCCAAATCTTCGAGTGAACTGTTGACGGTTGAGTTGCATTATGGGTTATGTAGGTGCCAGGTTTTGGCAGCATCAATTTTGATCAATTCTTTTTAACTGTCCATCATGAGACAGACAGTGTTATGGGGGTGCAATGCTAAATGGGTGGAGTTTTCTTTTAAGCTGTGCCCCAGAGCTGACTGTTGGGCCTCCGTCAGGTTGTGCTGTTTGTCACTGTGACACAGCATCGTGTGGTTTAGCTCCTGCAAAAATGTTCGAAGTATGTTGACAAACTACTTGAGCAGGTGCAGCACCAAGAAATACACCATGGAATCACAGAAATACATTGTGGAACTACGTTAAATGGAAAACAAGATAGCACAGAAGTCGGTCTTTATGAACATTTATAAATGCTCGGGCAGCAGTTGTTGCTGAACCTTGAATTGGCCTTGAATGACTTCACAGTGTCAATGACATATATCTGTTTGTTTTTTTTGGGTTTTTTTTACTGGAAACAGGTATAGTCGACTTATCAGAGAAAAAATATCGGGCTGCACCTGTGTGAACAGACAAGGAGGTTGCATATTTCTTTACATGCTGTTCACACCCAGTTAAGACCAGGGGTTAGAGAATCAATGGTGGTTCAGTGGGGGCAGGACCCGACTGACTAATTTGGCGGAGACATGAAAATAAGAGGCTGAAGCTAATAGAACCCCATAAGCCTTAAGAAAAAGTTTTTAAATGTTGAAAATGATTCAGGTGTCCCTAGCTCTGACTTGCCCTGTGCTGTTTGTGTATTATAGCATGGCTGTGCATGTATTAGTAAATGCAGCCATCAAATAGAGATAATTACATTAAAAAAGATATAAACACTTTAAGTGCCAGTACTTCAATGGTAGAGCTAAGTACCGTACGAGAGATCTGAATTGGTAAATAAATAAATCGCTGTTGATAAGAACCGATGTTGAAGTTACATAGTAGCAACTCTGCTTGAGGGTGAGCTGCTTATTTTTTTCTAAGACCACACCTCACAGCAGTGTTAACTTGTTTGCCACTTGTCAAACTGGTTAGACTACTTCGAAATACTCTGTAGCAACTGACTACAGAATCATCTTTTTGACTATACCAAACTTGGTTGTTTTCTTGTCAAACATTAACAGTTTTCGTTTTAGTTTCCATCAGCATGTTGTGGCTTTTCCTCGTGATTCAGTGCTGAGAGACAGACCGCACTACTTCCTGTCTAATAATGACATTACACACTGAGCTGGTATTTAAAAAAAATGTTACACATAGTTCAAAAATGGGAGAAATAGTATTTCTTTCTTGGAGTGAAGAATGGGATATGATGAAGAGTGTGTAATGGTTTTATTAGGCTGTGATCAGGGTGACTGAGACCCTGGAGCACTTGCTGACCCCATCTCTAATGATTCCCCTCATTCTGGCCCGTGATTGCTGTTAGAGATTCCAATTAGAAAGCATGTGTGGAAGCCCGAGCCGGGTAAGAATAGGCCTTAATTGCCATGAGTTATCATCTAGACTCATGTAATTGAGCCCCCATCTTAAGGGGCAGCACATCTGACAAATTGATTTAATACCAAAGTGATTCTCCATCCCTAATGGCACTCGGGCTTCTTCACTCATGGGCTGCAGGCACTGAATTCATTGTGTGTTGATTACTAACCGGCCTGAAACCTTTTCTCTCAGTCCGCCCACTTGAGAGAGCTCTACAGACACACACACACACCGCCTAAAGCACCGTGCCCATAATCTCTACAAGGTCTCCCTTAGTTATCACGCAATTTACAAATGCATGTATGTGTGCGTGAAGGTATGAGTGTGGGAGCTCTGTCACATTTACTGAACCGGTTTTGGCAGTTTTGCAAACATACCACCTGTTTGAACTTGTCACTCTTGGAGAGTAGTTTAAGGCGTTTCACATCACATTTTTCTTTGATATTGTGTCATGGTTCAGCAGTTTATTTATGACCTAGTTATTGAGAAGTAAAACTATTCTTGTTTGTTTTACGCTGTTTTGCAAATCTGTTCCTCGAGTACAAACTTACTCAACCTGTCCTCCTTGATTACACTGAGACAATTTCTTTGTAAGCCTGATAACGGCAACCGGTCAAAGATGTTTCCCTTCTAAAATTTTAAAGAAAGTCTAGACATTGATCAAATTCTCAGTGTGAGGGACAGTGATGCATTTATTATTTCTTTTAACGGCATTACTGTGTTTACAGTGTTGTTTCTCTAATTGCAGTTATAGAAAAATCCCATCTATGTCACCATTTTAAAATTCCATATCAATGCTCAGTGAGGACCTCATTTGGTTATAACGAAGACAACGGCATGTGGCTCATTATCCTGCCATTTAAAGCAGATAAGCAATAAAATTCAAATGAATTGATGTGTGATGTGTAGATGCATATAACCAAACAAATCTTTTGGAGGTTCCCAACTAACTACCCTGCATTATGTATCTGCATGGAATGAGTAAACAATGTGATTTGCTCAGTTAAAAACTGTTGTTGATGACCCAGTCCGTGTAGGATAATGTGGGGATGTATTCTAAGGTTTAGGTTAAAGCAGAGGTTAGTGTATGCTCCTGACTGACTATGTTTTGCTCTTTTTCTGCAACAGGGCCATAATGGCCGTCATGAGCGGATTGACTTCTTGAACAGTAAAGAGAAGGTGCCATCAAAGCGGAAGGTCGGCATCCTGATCGGGGTTCTTGTGGCGCTTCTCATCCTTGCGGCCATTGCAGCGTTCCTCATTTGGCTGTTTGTCTGTGAGTATAATTGAAAGCTTTCCTCTACCATGTCACCAGGGTAGAGACTTGAAGTGTGGTACTATTTTATATGTTTGAGTTAATTAAAGACAAAGAAAATCATGAGATGTTGGACATTCTCTGGACATAAATCAAGGTAATTCTTCATGGAATTAAATGAGAAATTGTGAGTATTTACATTCCTAACATCAGTTACTGCCAAGACAGGCATAACATCAGAAACTGTAAAGTGGATCATTTCCACTTGCTGTGACGGCACAACTCTTTGATATAAGAGTGTAAGAGTGGCTTGTTTGGACTTTGTAATTTCCCATTAGTGTTAGCCTATTTGACAGCTCCGACTTTCTCCTTTTAATAATGCAAAGGAGAAAAAATGTCACAGCTTCCTTGTCATTTACACATACGGGGTCTGATAAAAAAGGCCTCTGAAGTCTTGATAAACAGCCTCTCCATTCAACTGGCTGTTTTAATTGCTCTGAGTGCCAAACTGTCTTCTCGATGTGAGATCACCCCAAGTCTCCTCCTTTCATCAAAGGCAGCTATCTTATAGCATTTTGTTGATCAAACACTTAACTCTCATCTGCCTCTCTCCTCCAAGTTAAAGATGCTGATTCAGAAGCCACCCTTAGTAAGCAGCTCGGCCCATCAGCACAGGTCTTCAGTGGGCATATGAAGTTGGCTGGTGTACCATACAAACAGAAGCTGGAGGATACCAAAAGCAAGGATTTTGAGAATCTGGCAGTCAGTCTGGAAGCAATTGTGAGTTTGACACCCAAAGAAGATGACTTTTCTATTTTTGTTCCCTTTTTATCGTCTACATTGTTTATTGTGAACTATTTTGAGCAGAGTATTACACTCCGTTTTCTCACTAAGGATTAGTTGTGGATGTTGCTTGGCATGGTGGAAGCGCTTACTAAAAACGCCGCTCCCAATGCACAGAAACTGCTGAAGGCACATTTGAGTGGGTGGAATAAAACGCTATACATTCCCTTAGTAATTCCCTCAACAGCATCTCCTATTATTGGAGGCAGTGGAGATGTTTGTAGCACCACTTAGGAGCATGTTGATGGCAGAAAAACCCTCGCTCAAACCCCATCAAGCGCACACTTTCTCAGTGAAAAGCTACAGAAGTGAGGGTGTGAGAGTGGAAGTGGTCGACTGGAATATTAGATGACTATGCTTTATGATGTACTAGATTTGCACTTGCATACAACAAAAAGGACATCTTTTGAGGACTACTTTCAGATCTAGGGTACAGGTACGACTTGTGGAGTATGGCTTCACCTTGGAGATAGAGGCATCATGTTTAACCAGTTGTCACACAACTTGAATCTGCCACTCTAGCACCACCTGTCTGTGTCCTTGAAAAAAACCTCCTCTGTGTCTCCTAGATGCGTTTAGTAAAATGGCAATTGATTCATATTTGATGTTGCTAACTTAAACTTTAGAAATGGTCATTTTGAAACCGGTCTTAATATTTTATTTTATGATAATTGACCACTTTTGTCCTGTGAACAATCCCTCCCTACAAGTGAAACCTGCTCATCCTCTACAGCTGGTTCTTTTCCCTTTTTGGTGTTACCTTTTTCACAGCAAACACTTGCTCTGCCGTTAGATAACACTGTACATGCCTAAAATATGGTAGTGACCCGCATTTAAGACCACAAAGTATGACTGCGGCCTTGTCTGATACAGTTCGCAGCTCACTGCAGCTGAAGGCAAGACAGCTAATTGAGAATCCCATTGTTGTGTGCTTTTCATGGAAGGCATTTTTTATGTTAACATGCTAATTTGTACTTTGTCTTTAGGCAGACAAGCAGAAATCTCGTACATGTTCTTTTCAGTAAAAACACATTTTCTCTACACAGCTGCAGGAAAACTACAAGAAAGATCCATTGCTCGCAAAATACTACACTAAGTCTGTCGTCACTGCATTCAGGTACTGTTGAGATCTTGAGCTAAATTTTTTATACTGCTGAACAGATTGTGGAAACTGTGAAGGAAATGTTTTTTTTGCACTGACCTCTGTGGGTTCAAAGTTTCAAGTCTGTTGCATTTCTCAGGACAACCTAAATCAAGGTTAGATGTGGTCTGTTGACTGACACCCAGTTATGTGTGGAGCATTGCACTGTGGTGAATGCTGAAGTTCTGTACTATTAGTAGCAGTAAATCACAACAGTTCACAGCCTCTGTGGTAGTGCCGTACTACACAGGGTGTGGACAGAGCATGCAGCTATTGCTAGATTTGGCTTTTGTGATTCACGGTAATCCAAATCACCCATGTTGAAGCTTGTCACTGAATGGTCTCTTTATGCTCTTTCTTCCACCCATTTCTCTCTCAAATTTTGCTTGCACCAGTGAGGGTGTGATAGCCTACTATTGGTCCCAGTTTGATATTCCAGTCGAAGACCTGGAGATCGTGCCAGAGTTCTCAGAGGAGCGGGTGCTGGAGACACTGGAGAATGGCATTAAGGAGCGCAGCACGGCGAACCTCAATGATATAAAGATCACTGAAGTCACTGCCTCATGTAGGTACCACCGGGGCCAGGTGGGGGGGTCACAGCGAGGGGCAGAAAGATGGGGACAAATGGGTGTTTGCCACAGCTGGCTCCAGATTATGACATTTAACAATCAGCAAAGATAAAGCACTGTGAATACAGATCTGAATAAGGTTATTGTCATCTCCTATCAGCATTGGTATTCTGTATGCTTTCCATTCGTATTAAAGGAGCTCGGTCTGAGTTGTGCTGATAAGATGATAACAGATAAGCCAGACCTCTCTGCTTGTGCTGCATCTGAGATTGCACATTTTATGCTGTTTGGATCCTCTAATGATATTAGCTGGGCCCTGGCCTGCCTTGAGACAGCCATTTTTCTTCCTTCTGTCTTCTCAGCATTCACATTGCATTTGTCCACATCCTGGCCACCAGCCAAGCGCTGGCCCTGTGACTCAGTGGTTTTGGTCCTCTTTAAAATGATTTCTGTGGGTATGATTTGATGTTGCTGTCCCAGATAGTTAGACAGAGATGTATGGGTTGCTGCTGTAGGGCAAGGTGAGATGGAGCAGAAAGAGCTACACACCATCACCAGTTCCCTTAACCGCAGGGAAATGGAACAGAAAATGTGCAACCCAAATATTTTAGGCTCATGCATCAAATTCTATCAGGCTCCCAACGTTAGTGACCCATTCTTACCTTTCCTCCTGTTTCTCTGCCACTCTCTCTCCCCCTCTCTCTGTCTCCAGTCACAGATCCTCGCATGGCCAGGAACCCCAGAGCCAGTGAGTACAGCGTGTCCCATTTCAATCACTCGCAGTTGTAATTTTCCAGCTGGCTAGATGCTCACCCTCCTGCCAGTCTGTAATGAATGGCTGGCCTGGCCCGTACTGTACATATGCTGCTCTAGTCAGAGATTGAGAACCCTGTATCAGGCCAGAGCGAGTCAGTCACTATGCCCGACACTTTTCTTTGACACTGTCTGGTGATTTACAACCTTGGGATGATTAGACTACATTACATTACATTACCATAGTAGCTGTACTATCCTTACATTAATCTGTCTTTACATGCATCTATAGCATAAAGGATGGAAGAACCTGATTACACAGTGTTCAAGAGTTGTTGCTTTGCATGATTAAATATTGATTCCAAGGAAAACCAGAAAAGATACTGTCTTTACTGTTAATATTTTTTTTAAGAAAACGGTCACAGCGGTTGAAATGAGTAGAAGAGATCAGATCAGATTTTAATTTACGAGCTATAAACTGCCGCTGCCAAGTTACACATGTCTATGATATAACCAATGTTGTTATCCCCAGAGGAGTGTTTCCACCGTCTGGAGGCTGAAGAAGAGGCGAAGACATTTTCGTCACCAGGGTACCCCAGAGGCTACCCCCCGAGGTCTCGGTGTCAGTGGCAAATCCGAACTTCAGAGGGCCATGCCATATCTGTCAGTTTCCCTTTTTTCCACATCGAGGATGACTGCTCTGATGACTTTGTCTTCATCTATGACTCTTTGAGTCCCGATGATTCTCAGGCCATCACAGAGTAAGTCACAGGGCCGTGAATGTCCGAAGGGTTTGGAAAACATGTTGGCCATGGAACAAGGTCATTCTGGTGCTCTTTTAAAGTTAAATCCTTATGGATGGATCAGGATTTACCATCATACTATTTACTTGCAGTGTGCCGTGCAGTATTCCTTGCACTAATGTCCCCCACCCCCAGAGAGGAATTTTATTTAAAAGAAAGCCAGTAAATTGACTCATTTTTGCTCCTACAGTACATCAAATTGTGACACAAATCACATTCTCATTTTGCCTTAAACCTTGGTAGCAGGGTTTGTTTGATAGGGCTCAACCAACATTTGTCTCATGTATTTAGCCTTGACGATCAGAGAGAGGCAAAATATATTTCTACATGATTCCCAGAGGACAACCACTAGGAATTACTTTGTATTTGACTGAAATGTTGGGGAGGGATTTAGCAGTAAAAACTGTTTTGATGTGGGTGGAAAACATGTTCCACTTCATTCCTTTCACTAGATTTGTGATTACAACTTTTTTTTTTTTGTGGCCCTGAAGCCTTTAGCGCCGCATGTCCCATTTTATTGTTAACTTTTGAGACCTCAGTGAGATTGAGTTGGCTCAAAAAGACCTCTCCTTTCAAATCTGTGATGGGTGCCAACCTGAATCCTGCTACACCACTGTGTGTAATTGCACTTTGTCTATGGGGGAGGGCTATGATTCTGAAACTACAGGCTCCTGAATGCAACATCAGTTGTAGCTGCAGGCAATTTCAAACTCGGAAACCATTGCCAAACAAATACGCGTTACCAAGCGATGCATAAAATTTTTATAAAGCTATTGAGCGATCAGCTTTATCCAAGGTGACATGGGGTTTATGAGAGCCATAATATAATACTCTATAATGACATTATTCTACTGGAGGTAGATGTATTGCTGCTCTTGCAGCGTCATTCACACCTCCATTGCTCTGCCGCCAGCAGTGCTGAAACTTTTTGCTAATGTACCTAATGTTTGACTTTGAAACTCCGCCTAAGCAATTTCCATCTAGTGCTGGCACATCTCTCCTTATTTATCTTTTTCTCTACCTCTCTCTGCTTATCTATTGATTTCTCTTCAAATTATTTTTTTCTTAAAGCATTTTAAACTTGTTTGCTGAATTGATGTTTTAGTGCCTCTGACAAAAAAAGAATTACAGCTTTATTTGAATGTTGCACATCCCAAGGAAAAACAGAACTCAGTAAATGCATCAGACCCTCAGCTTATGTTTCATAGTAGTACTACAATTTGTTGCACCTACAAACACCTATTTTCTGATCCTGTTCTCGTACCTGATTTGTGCACCAACTTGCTTGACTAATAATCCTTCTCTTGCAGGAAGTGTGGTCAGAGGCCTCCCTCCAACCCTCTGGAGGTGGTGTCATCCGGCAACATCATGCTGATTAACTTGATTACTGACAGTGATGTCCAGAGGCCTGGCTTCGAGGCAAAGTATAAAGCCATTCCCCTGTCTAAAGGTAAGTAAGACATTCACCACACTTAACATCGCCCATTTTCCAGCTGCATTCTGTATATACAGATATCTATATATCTATATATAACAGTTTACCTACATTTGTTTAGTTCTGTTTATACTTAAACCCATTGCCATTGATAATGTGTTATACGTAAATGTGAATATATGATCTGTTGTTTTTAGTTAAAACCTGTGGTGGCGTCCTCTCTGACAGCAAAGGAGTCTTCACCTCCCCACTTCACCCCAGCTTCTATCCTCCTGCCGTGGACTGCAAGTGGACCATCAAGGTTTGCAACACTGCTCCTCTCGCTGGCCCCCTCCTCTACCTGAAACCCCTCCACCCACCTCCTCCTCCTCCATCCTCAGCCTGCCATGAGAGGAATGCTGAGGCAGCACTATAGAAGCCAAGCTGTTCAGTACCTCTTCTATCTTCATCTGTCAGACCGCTGTTGCTGCCGCAGCTCTAGCTGAGCTGCAGTGTTTTGTGTGTTGGTTTTGCTTGCTTGGTGTGTATGTAGTCTGTGTGTGTGTTTGTGTGCGTGTGTGCGTGTGTGCGCCCACGGCCTGTTTGGGTGTGTTGCAGCTTGTCTGCTTACATTTACATGGGATACAGATACATGTCTCTGTGTGTAGGTGGAGGAGTGACATGCATGGTAAACAAGGTTGTTATGAATCAATCACGTCTTCCTCTGTACTGTAGGTCCCTGCTGGGAACAAGGTGCGGGTGAAGTTCACCATGTTCCGCATGAAAGAGCCTGGGGTGGACATCCGTGTGTGTCACAAAGACTATGTGGAGGTTATGGGCACCAAGTAAGACTGAAGCTCATTTAAATTACACCCTAAATGATAAACCTAAACCGTCTGTCGTAAACATCTGTCACATTTTGAAGACCGACTTCCTGGTTCGACTTTGACCCACTGTACTTGCCATATGTGCCTCCAAATGTAGGTGATCTATCTAACCTGTTAGATTACAACTCGTCTGAATGCTCATGTTTCTTCTCCTATTGGACACTATTGTAGCGATGTTGCCCTCTTCTCTAATCTCAGCAGTTATTCTAGTGAGCACATTGTCATCATAACCGCTAGAACTAGAGGAATATTACTCAAGTATAATAAACCTGGATTTTCCTTATGTCCCAGGTATTGCGGAGAAATGTCCTCTTTGGCTCTGACCAGTAACTCCAACACCCTAGATGTGAGCTTTCACTCCGACGAATCCTTCACTGACAAAGGCTTCAGTGCCGAGTACAGCGCCTACGATCCCCAAAACCGTGAGTTGAAAGTCTTGTCTCACACCCACATTTACACGACACTTGGCGAGATGGGTGAAATGTTGCGATGTGACAGTGACACTCATAGCCTGCCATTACAGAGCGAGGCACTGTGTAGTCTGAGAGACTACGAGACGGTAGCTGACAGTCAAATGGAGCTGTTTAGTGAGAGAGGCTTAGAAACTGCTGCAGTGAAACTCAAGAGCTAGACTAATCACCAGAGAGCTTGTTTATTGGGTCCATTTTATTTGCCACTGTCAGTCAGGAGCGCTCCACTTTCAATACCCTCCGCTCTTTATGTTGTCTCCCAGTTTGACCGAAATGGATTTATAATTGCTCTGATCAACAGGGACAAGCATTGGCAACATGATGGATGTTGCGAACATACACTGTCACTCCCTCTCGCTCAATTTGCTATCATCGTCTTTCTCTCCTTTTTTTCTCTGCCCCCTCCCTCTTTTCTGTGTCAGCTTGCCCCAACAAGTTCGCCTGTGCCTCCGGCATCTGCATCGCGAAAGACCTGAAGTGTGATGGCTGGAACGACTGTGGTGACATGAGCGACGAGATGAAGTGCCGTAAGTTCCCCCTTGACCCAACCGCACTATTCTGTCTTTCCTCCCCTCCTCATTTCTTATCCTCTTTGCTATATCCTCCCCTCAGCTCCTTTAAAGGAAGGGCTCGACATTTTGGCAAATACTCTTACTTGCCTTCTTGCTGAGAGGTGGATGTGAAGATCGATGCCACTCTCATGTCTGCCCGTTAAATATAAGGCTATGGCCCACATCCAGTTAGCTTAGCATAAAGAGTCGAAACAGGGGGAAATACATAGTCTGGCTCTGTCCGAAGGTAACAAAATCTGAGTAAAAAAGACAGTTGTGGTTTTATGGGGGGTTTGTACGAGACTATTTCTTGGCTGGACGCGGTGATTTCCTGGAGTCTTGTCTTCATTGTAAGGTTGCCAGACTCCAGGAAGTTACTCACTGCGAATCGCCAAGAAATAGTCTTGCACACAACCCCATGTAAAACCACAACTTGTCATTTTTATGGTTTTAGTAAAAATAAAGTAAACTAGATATAACATGTTAATTGGAGAGCGTCAGAGGTGCTGGAAGACAGATTTTGTTCAGACAGAGCCAGGCTAGCTGTTTCCAGTCTTTGTGCTAAGCTAAGCTAACCGGCTGCTGGATTTAGCTTCATATTTTTTCCTGCAGACATGAGAGTGGTATCAATCTTCTCATCTAACTCTTGGCAAGAAAGCAAATTGGTATATTTCACAAAATGTCAAACAATTTCTTTAAGGCTCCAGCCATTACCTTTCTCTAATTATCTTTTGAACTTGTGTGTGTGTGTGTGTGTGTGTGTGTGTGTGTGTGTGTGTGTGTGTGTGTATATATAAATCTCCAGTGATTTCTGTTGGTGAACAGTTGAAATCACTCATATACATCTTCCTCAATTGCATTGTTTAATACATGGCATTTCTATTACCTCAGAGTGTGAGAAGGACCAGTTTGCTTGTGGTAATGGCTTGTGCAAACCAAAACTCTGGGTGTGTGATCGCGTCAACGACTGCGGAGACGGCAGCGACGAGAAACAATGCAGTAAGTATTCCCATCTCTTAAAGCGCTCTTTAGGGGATACAAACCCTATCTAATGCTATGCTAATTATGCTAACATTAAAGGCACATCACTGCTAATGCTCTGGTCACTGACTCCTGGGCTGTGTGCAGTCATTATTTTATCAGTAATGGAGTTTGTTTGAAGCCTTGCCCAATTTGCTCAGCCTCTGTTCAGACGCTTAATCATGTGTAATACACGCTAGAAGAATGGAGACAGATGCTAATGTCCACCGTGGCTGCGCCACTAATGTCCTTCTGAAACATATTGCCTTGTCTTCTCCTTATTCAAGCTTTCATCTTTATTTTATTATCATTTCCTCATCACTGTGTTTCACTGCCTCCAGGTTGTGAGGAGAATGAGTGGCGCTGTGGTAACGGGGTTTGCCTGCCTCAGGATGTTGTGTGTGACAGTAGGAAGGACTGTGAAGATGGAAGCGATGAGGCCTCTTGTAAAACCTGTAAGTGGTAGCACTTGTTCTCTTTCCAGCCAGTCACACATTTAAAAAAATCCCCACCAGAGTGATTTATAAGCATGTTACACAAACCATTAAGCAATTAACCTTCATCCACAGCTCAGTAATGGTTTAGGTTTTACAAAGATGCTGCACTGAAGAATTCATTCTTAATTCAAAGTATTTTTCACTGTTCTTGTAGTTCTTTCTCTCATTTCCTCCTACTCCATACTTCACTCTTTATCAATTTCCCTTTCACTCACTCACACACACACACGGACACACACACACTGAAGGCACTCTTGCATTTCCTTTTGATTTTCACTTCTGTGAATAAAGAGGGATATTAGACTTCAACCCCAATCAATACCCCCAATCAATGCAATCTGCTCCTCAATCACTATGCATTGTGCATTCAAGCCTCACTTTGAAGCCTCGCTGATTGCACGGTATTTTACTGGTTAAACTTAGCAATGCTGCAACGCTTTGATTGAAATACGCTATGTGTTTTGATTTGGGGACCTGTCTCCACCCGACTGTAGCTCCGGGTATCTGCTCTGACTTCAGCTTCAAGTGTGCGAACGAAGAATGTGTCAACAAGGTGAATGCCGAATGTGACCGCGTCAACGATTGCTCTGATAACTCAGACGAGGACGGCTGTGGTAAGGAATGTTTTCTGTCCCGCCTTACAAAATTCAGCTTTTTAAATGTTTTAAAACAGCTGAAAGTGGATCTAATCTCTTCAGTGTCATTCAGATAGATTATAGAAGAGCTGGTTGAGCTGCGCGTTGGGCTGTCTGTTAGAAAAGAGCCTCAGGCCTTGACTGCTTTATTTATTTCATTCTTCTTTGAAAGCAGCTCTTGTCATCTCTGAAGTTTTTGTTTTTTCCTCCATTTAAGCCTCAGGGTGTGTCTGTGTTTTTCTCTTTTTTCTTTTTTTTTTT
>NTHP01000035.1:913599-944542 GCA_003416845.1 Oplegnathus fasciatus
TTTGATCAGTTAATATGCCAGTGTGTCTTATTAGGATTCCAAAGAGTCATTCACAGCCAAGGCCAGCATCATGATGGCTTCAAGTCAACTTTATCTCATTTTCTGATTTTTTTTTCCCCCTGTCTGATCATTCATGTCAGTCTCAACTAGTATTTTGCACTCAACCATCCTGTGCGCCTCCTCTCTCATTATATTCTCTGTTAAATGTCAGATTGTGGCACCAGGCCCTATAAGCTGAACCGCATCGTAGGAGGGCAGAACGCTGAGCTGGGGGAGTGGCCCTGGCAGGTCAGCCTTCACTTCCTGACTTATGGGCACGTTTGTGGTGCCTCTGTCATATCTGAGAGGTGGCTCCTTTCGGCCTCCCACTGCTTTGTCACCAGCGACCCATCGTGAGTGGCAGCTTCAACACCCATAGCACAAATACACACTCACAGAGCAGGACCATGCTCCATATAACATGTAACACATTCCCTCTCATATATTTTAAACTGTTATTGTTTCCCTTTATATTTTATTATTCATCATGTTATTTAACATTTTATTAGATCTCATTATGCAATATTCTCACACATTCTGCTGGAAAAAAAACTGTACACAACAGAGGACCATTTATATACAAATTGCAATGTCTGAAAATTAGCCCCTGATGATGCAGTTAATTCAGAAAAACCTTGGGGGCGGGTGGGGGGGGTGGCGACATTTACATCTCATCCATGAAACCATGGAGCTGTATTCATCAGAGTGCCCTGTAGGTGGAGCACTAACCATGCTGTTCGACCTGAGCCACCTCTATTGTTATTGAGCAGGGAATGTGTTCATTCTCACAGATTCACAGTTGGTGTACTGTATATTTGCTATACACAATGTCGTTATTTAATTTGTAAGCATTTTCCAGATTACTTACTCAAAGGTTTTCTTTACAGTCATATATCATCATAAGTAGTATGTGATTTTGCATGTTGCTGTGTACAGGGGTGGCGACAATATCATGAAAATTGAATGCAATCCAATACAATGATGTTGTGGCAATACTTGCAGCTCATAGTGTTCAGTTTTTGTAGAGACTGTTCAAGAGGGTGTAGTTTGTGGTGGTGTTATATTGAATTGCTTTATGTTGAAAGCTGTTCTTATCATTTTGTTGAGCTGACACAGTCACAGTGTTGGATTGTATTATGTCATGTTCATGATATTGCATCCAGCCATCCTGGTTCACGCGTGTAACCTTTGCCCCATGACGCTACACATGCTACCACAGGAACCACGTTTCATCCAACTGGCAAACCTACAGTGGCATGCAGGACCAGTACAAGCAGGATGGCGTACAGCGCCGCCCATTGAAGAGGATCATCTCCCACCCAGATTACAACCCAATGACCTTTGACTATGACATTGCACTGCTGGAGCTCAGCGAGCCGCTGGAGTTCACCAACCTCATCCAACCCATCTGCCTACCCTCTTCCTCCCACGTCTTCCCTGCAGGCATGTCCTGCTGGGTCACAGGCTGGGGCGCGCTACGAGAAGGAGGTATTATGCAGGAATTGGTGATTCTGGGTAGAGCTGTAGTGATCTTTTTTTTTTTTCACTGTAACTGATTATTATACTAATTTTGAATATTTACACTGTTATTCCTAAATTATGGGTGACCCACTCTACAATTGTGTTTTTCCTTTTTGCTTATCCAAGATCAAAATTAAGACATCCCACTCCTCCCCCATCCTTCTCACAATTAGCTATTCATCTCTGTCCTTCATCTTCTTCCCCTGCCTGCTTCCTTCTACTTCCCTTCATCTCTTTCTCATTTCATCCCGTCTTCTTATCCTTTCCTTTAATGTCCCTCCCATTTCTTTATCTCTCCCATCATGACATACTTCTCTTCCGCTCAACCCTCCCTCCCTTTTCTCTCATCTTTTTCTAATCTGCTCTATTCCATTAAGCCTTCTTCCATATCCATATATCAAGACAGACGTCGGCTCTCCTGGGAAGCTTCTTAAACCTTCATTAGCTAACACTAATCCAGCCCATTAACACCTTTGATGTTAGTGATGAACACAGAGGTCACGTGGCAGAGCGCTGACCCCTTTGTCCTGCTCTTACAGGTCAAAAGGCACAGCTGCTGCAGAAGGCATCGGTGAAAATCATCAACGACACAGTGTGTGACGTGGTCACGGAGGGCCAAGTCACTTCCAGGATGCTCTGCAGCGGATTCTTGGCTGGAGGAGTTGACGCATGCCAGGTGAGACCGTGCAACATGTTCTCCAGAAAGGAATAAAAGGACGAAGGGCTGATTTGGATAGGTTTTCACACCTATATAATTATCGTGCTCTCACATCCAAACCAAATCTAATAACCGCTCTCCCCTGACTGTCCTCACCAGGGAGACTCCGGAGGCCCCCTGGTGTGTTTCGAGGAGAGTGGGAAGTGGTTCCAGGCCGGCATTGTGAGCTGGGGTGAGGGCTGTGCTCGTCGGAACAAGCCCGGTGTCTACTCGCGTGTCACAAAGCTGAGAGACTGGATTAAGAAGGAGACGGGGGTTTGATGATGTTGTGAGGCACAGGGAGGGATGCAGAGTGGGGAACAACGTCAGTGTGCTAAAAATAATGGAGACGGAACATTTGAGTCTGATTCAGGACAAGTCTCTCCAAGATTTATTCATTTAGCAGCAGACTGAAGATACTGTTGCATGGACCCAGCTACTCACATGAATGACTTAACGCACTTTATTTGGTTGCCAACCCCCCTTTTCCTGCTCCTCCTCCACTCACTCACGCACTCACTTACACATAAACCACACCAACTCATATTTGTATAGTTTTTAAAGGCGCAAATCAGCGCAGTGTCTTTTACCCCCATCAATATTAGCATGTTTCACTGGAGAATATAACCAGTACAAATAATTAAATATGCATATTCTGGGAATTATTTTCCCAATATTTGTCCAATGTAACTTTTTAGGGTGGATGCAGAATTTGAACGTTTTACACAGTTTTTCAAATGAATACGATATCTCCCCTGAAACAATAATTGTGTTTTTAAGCCTTAGTATTGTGTATTCCGAAACTGGTGAGGTGCCTTCATCCTCTTGGGCTGCAGTGAATGTTGCACTTTGCCAGTGGGCTCCTGCTGTAGATAGCTATGAATTCAGGGTTTTATTTATCAAGTATCTTAAAGAACCATAACACTATTTTTAGCGTATTTGCGACAACACTCATACATTACTGCTGACCATTTTCCAAAGCATAGTGTAGGTTTTTAAGATTGATTTAATTGATTAAAGCATTTTTATCTGCCAGGCAGCCATTAGTCTCACTTTTTATCAGTAAAGTATAAACATAAACTTGTAGAGGCATCTGCATTACCATGTGATGATAACAGAAGTCAAGACAAAAACAAAAGAACAAGAAAAAAAACATGTTGCTCAAATCCATGCAGGGGCCTTTTCATATCGTACTAAAATGAATGAAAACCAGAAGCTGCCTGGGAGGCAGAAAATGCACTAATCAATCTAAAAGCCCACGGTTTGTTTTGGAAAATGGCCAGCAGTAATGTTAAGTATACCAGATTTGTAGTCGGTGGGCTAAAACAGGCAAAAACACCAGCATGGTCCCTGAAGACTGTCGATCTGAGACTGGAGTGATGTGTTTAAGTTGTTTTAAGTTGTTGTTGATCTGAGCAGGGGTCCTAGATCAGTATTTCTATTACACATTTACAGATGCTTACTAGCCTTGCCTGCTCTGTGAATTATTTGCCAAAATGTGATATTCAGAAGGGGAGGCGGAGGACGAGGATTAGATCCAGTTGGCTTTTGCACAGGTCTCTAGTTAAGCTCAGGGTGATTGGAGTCTTCAGTCACACACACACACCTGAGAGCCAAAGAGTTGTTTTCACTAGTTGCCAGAGCAATGCAATGGGTTCTTATCCCTGTGAGAGTCTCCTCTCTTTGGTCACAACCAACTCAATCAACTTTTAAATCGAAGATTTGGCTGGATGGTTTCTTTTACTCTATTTGCCCTCATCTCTAACTTATCCTGGAAACACTGTATCTTGGATAAGCATACCAAAGATTTGCATAAGTATTATTTATTGAAGGGGAAAAAATTAAGAAAAAAAATGTTAAGGATATTGCTCAGCTGACCTTTTTTTGTTAATTTCATAGAGGTTCACAGTTAAAATATGCAAGTGTAAACATGTATTTTTCAGACAGTAGGGAGAGGCTTCAACTTTTAGATGAAAGATATTTTCATGAGCATTGTACACTGGACTGTGATTTGGATTATGGACATACCTTTTGTTTGTTTGTGTGAGTTTGTTTATGTTTTTATATGAAAGAGTCATGGTAATAAACATCTTTTTATCTGATTCCTCAGTACCTAATTGCATTACCTGTATTATTCGTCTTTGACGAGGTCTCGTTTTGTATTATGTTGTGCATAACAAATGCACGTCTTGTGAGACCTTGTCCCTTCTCACAGTAGAATTGTAATGAGCATGTACCTCTCCTCCCCGTCGTGAGCAGCGTGCCTACCTGGGGAACAGAGGTGACAAGACGAACTCACATTGGCAAATAATACCTACCTTTGTCACAGCTCTATCCTATTACCCTATGAGATGGGCTTGTCGACTTCGGGAGGTGGATACACATACAGCAGGGGTTCTACTATCTCATCTGTCTTCATTAAAAGCAGCACACCACTGAGGGAATAGGAAAATCAACATAGACAGCGCTGCTAATTTATGTATTCATCATTGTTGCTACATGGGAAGCTTTGTTTGTCGCTGTTCCCCATGCCCAATGAGCTACTCACCAGGCTGATTAACTCTCAGGATTCACACCAGCCACTTCTTTATCGGAAATGGTTTTATTTAAATATAAATATGTGTACAAAGGTACAAGCAACGATAGCTCATTTTTAGCAAATAAAATTCTTAATACATTATTAAAAGAATGAACAAACAAATGGCAATTAGTTGTGTTCCAAAAAAGCATAGTAACTGCATTCAATGATTGATGAACAACTTACAGAAGAAAATCTGTGGACCCAAATAAATCAACCAAGATAGATACATATGTATATAAAGATACTTTACAATAGAGCAGCTTACACGCTGTACATTAAGGCTTATATAAAATATAAAAATAAAGACAAGCGATGATGTTTGCCTCCTCACTTTAAGTGACATTTGTTCTCTCATCAGGCTGCCTGGTAACAGCTTTTTAGACAAATGGCAGTACAGGCATCCATACTGAAACATCCAGGAATTGGAATGCAACTGGGCCAGGTGTAGAAACCAATGTCTCGAACATGAAATGGACATGAATATAAACGCTGAAGATTTTCACTAGACACATCATTTGCATGCAACAGAGAGAAAGTATGGGCTCAGCCATTTGTACAGATACTTAGTGTTTCAGGGTAGTACTGTTTCTTGTAAACATATTGAGACAATTTGATTGAGTTGTAAAACTTGAGAGTGTATGGTCCACATTAGGACTGCCTTACACGCCTTTCCCCACCTGAGCCTGCTGACGTTGACGCTGCATTCAAGTTTATTTAAAGTTCAAGATTGCCACCATTTTCCAAACCACCACTTTTGATTGTTCTGAGAATAGCCTACTCTTCATTTTACAATCAGAAAACACAGCAGAAAACAGTACCGGGGTAGGACAGTAGTATTCAGCCTCAGCCCCCGTTTTTCCCCTATAAAATTATCACCATCTTTGGGTTTTCATGGCCTTACCTTGTCCATCTTGGTACAACACACAGTTAACATATAGTCCTCCATTACAATGAAGGCTAAAATACACATTCTCTTCATATCTCCTTCTTTTGTCCACTGGTAAGCAACGCTGCTAAGTCCAACATGTTAGGGTTATTATCAGAAGAAGCTCCGGGAATACAGCTCAGGCCAGAAGTATTCCACCACTGATTAGACTCTTCATACAGTACAGTGCCTGTAGCACTTGTTGGTCAGTAGAGCTAGCCTGTTGTGCAGAATAGTTTATGTCTGTCTCTGTGGATAGCTCAGTCTTTTGTTGATGATAGAGACACAGATGTGCTTAGAATTCCTTTCGCATGCCAACAAAACACTAAATGACAGACAACAAAAGGTTGTTTTTTTCCTCACATATGTCTTAGCTTGTCATATCTTCTTTCAAAGTATTTTAGAGGTCATGTATGACATTTAGTGTTGACACAAAGTAAACTCTGGAAGGCAGGTAAACAGCTACCCCAGTCATTTTGGCCACCCAAATTCAGGAGATGCATTTGATTTATTTTCTAGTTGGCCCTTGCACTGACATATCTCCACAGGTTTGGGTGGTCATCATGTAGAGATAACCTGGTGAGGTATCACACTGTAATCATAAGTTTGACTTGAACATCACAATCTGCTGAATTCTCCAGCTCCGGAGCTCTACGGTTAGCATTATTGTAGATCCTGCCAACCATCACAACAAATAAAGGTTATCCCATAACCTAAATCACATGACTCCCTCCAAATACTGTCCAAACATGTCCTTGAAGGACCATCCGAGTAAAGAAAGTCTCTGTTCATGTTAGTCCAGCCACACAGGTATGTGGAGGTGACAATGGTTATTTACTCACAGCTCCTGCAATCTTCTTTTTTCCAATTTTTTTGTCCAATCAGACATGCGTCTGCATACGTTGTGAGGGCCGGCCATAGTCAGACTGCTGAGAGGACACTTGTGAGGAGGCGTAAGAGAAGCGAGACGAGCTGGACACCTTGCTGGCCTGATCTGATTGGTCGTACGCATCCACCTTCTCATAGGAAGCGGGCTTAACGTAGCTGGTGAAGGCGCGACCGTAAGTAGCAGGTAGGTAAGCAGAGCCACTGTAGACGGGATCAGTGGGATAAATGCTGGCTGGCTGGGCAGGCTGCTGCTGGGCAGCTTGCTGCTGTTCGTATGCGGTTCTGCCCACTGTGGTGGTTGCGTATCGGTGGGAGAAGTCATAGACACGAGGCTGGGTGCCATGCTGACCATATATGGGGCTGGGGGAGGGCAGCTGTGATGGAGTGTAGACTGGCCGAGAGTTGGGCACATATTCAGAGAATCCACTGCTGCGGATATGGCGGTCTTCATGACCACGGACATTGTAGTAGCCGTTGGTGGGGTCCTATGAGAAGGACGGAGAAGAATAAATCATGAACTTTGCATAGTTTGGTATTATGTATAATGGATGAAAATAATGCATTCTTGCTATTTTGGGAGTGTTTCTTCAAGTAAGTATTTTCAGTTTTACCTTGATGTCCGATCTCTCATCCTCCTCCTCTTCCAGGAGGTCGCTGTGTTCTGTGCGCGATGTCCCAGGAGACTCGCTGCTGTTGGGAGCCTGAGGGAAGACCAAGCATTTTTGAAGCATTACTAGGATGAACAAGACCTCACTTGAATAAGAACAAAACAAAGTCTGAGTATTACACTACAGTGCTAATGTGAATTTTCTCTAACCATCAATAGGGATATCTGGCATACAGAGACGGGGAACAAAGAAATTTACCATGGGCTCTTTGACATCCTCCTCATCATCGTTGCCACGTGTAGCGTTGTGATCACTGTGAACGATCTGAACTCTGATGTCACTCTTGGAAAGACGAGTGCACCTTTTACCTATGGCGATTGAAGAGAAGAGGAGCTTTACTTGACATTACAGGCAGACTTGTACATCAAAATTTCTATTTAAACACAGGGTGAGACGGCACAAAAATTGAACAAGAACTGTTCAATTTTCAGCTCACAAATGAAAAAGACTGTAATCTGTTTGATTTGAGGAATTGGCTGTTGACCCTCTTGCCCATACTAACCGTTGAGCTCACCTTTGCCTGTGTGCCTGCAGCAGAGGGAGACCAGAGTGATGACGCAGATGAGCAGGACACAGCCTCCACCTACTGCTCCGCCAACAATTATCAACATAGGCAGGGCTTCTATAACAAGAACAGCAATAGAAGAAAAGTGTGGCATAGGGGGTGGGGGGTAGATGGTTGTCAAGAAAAGGGGAGGGATGAAATGAGAGATAGTAGAGCGTAAGTGTCAGTGTCAAGAGCGGGCAGATCAGAGCAAAAGAAAGACAGAGATCCACTCATTTGCTTTGCTAATCCCAGAAATGTCAGCGCCTATATAAATTCATCTGCTGTAAACCCTGGCCTGCTCACAGTTAGCGTATGCTCATGCGGGCAATCCGGCATCCCATAGCCTGGCTATTGTCTCTAATCTCTCTGAAATAAGGGTAACAAGGCCTGACATGCAATGAAGCAACAGACAGTAATCTAATTAGAGATTCCAGGAGATACCGCTGCCCATTTCTCTGGAGACCCCACTCTGCTATGTTGATGTAAATTACTGGCGAGGACCTTATTTTTGGTTTCTGCTGCAACAAAGGCTGCCACTAGCGTCACTGGAGTAGTACTACTGCCTAATTTTAAGATCACTTAAAGGGGCTGCAGCCTGAGATGCTGAACTTGGCTCTGAGACAGTGATAGAGAGTATGAGTCCAACCGCAAACACATGTGGCTTCCTCTAATTGACTTTTGTCCCCAATCAATAGCTATGTTATAGGGCAAACATATTCATTAAAGGAACCATCTGCTGATTAAATCATATCGATTAGAGGACTATAATTAAGATAAGCACAAGACAGGAGCACTGCTTTCACCTAATCTGGCTCCCTTCACAGCAAGGATTGAGAGTATCACTATAACTTCTGTGGAGGGCTCTGGTGGGGAGTATTACTCCTGTCAGTGTGTACCTTGCTCCTTCAGTGTGACCAGGGCGGTGCCGGTGCCGAAGCGGTTCCAAGCAGTGCAGTTGTAGCGCAGCTGGAAATCCTGTGCCAGAGTCTCAGACAGCACCAGAGAAGACAGGACTCCATGGTCGCTGGTTACCGTCTGCACTGAGTAACGACCGGAGGAACCCGAGGATAGGCTCATGTCTCCAAAGGTCCACACCTGTGGAGAGGAGCAAGTGAAGAGACAACGGGGAGTAAGTCACTTTTCTATGAAGAATTCCTCACTGGTGAGCAAAGCAGAGGCCTGCACGGCTGTTTATCCTTAGATCCCTGCTTACCGCTGACTGAACACCAGTTTCTCTCTCTGTTCTACTTTCTCTCTGCCGACCTCTAAGGCGCTCCGTGGCTGACACAGCTCACAGGCTCATGTTTAAGCTGCCTCCCACGTCTGCCCTACAGGTGAGGCCTAAGGAGGGTTAGGTAGCTGCACTATGAAATAAGGCTCCTCTCTGCCGTCGCCAGCGCAGGGCCAGCAGGGCACCTGTCTCTCACTCCTCCTCACACCCTAATTATCCTCTCTCAGCCCAGCGTACGTTCAGCAGTTCAACAGGGTCAGCCGAGTGATGCCTCTTGGGCAGCTAATTGAATGCGGTTTGGCTGAAACCTGCAGGAAGCCAGTCTCCCACAGCTCCCCCAACTCGACTATCTCTCCAGTCGATGTCTGTGCAATTACAGCTGTGAATATGTGTGTGTATGTATTTGTTAGCGGGTGAGGTGGAGATGTGGTGGTGCAAAGGTGTGAAGGTGAGGTCAGGGGTAAAGCTACACTGAGTGATCAATCTCATGTGGGTGTGGCTGGGAGGAACACAGAGTATGTAAGCTCCCAAACATAAGTGAATAACGCACAGCACAAATAAGAGGCTTACTTACAATCTTATCAGGCGGGGGGCTGCTTCCCACCCGGCACTCCAGCTTGCCCTTGGAGTGCTTGACAGCATGCTGCGTGGCATCTGCTGTGATGATAGGTGGGCCTGGTGTGAAGAAGAAAGAAAGACAGAGAGAGCAGAGCAGAGAGATGAAAAAAAAAGAAAAGCATATTTTGAAATATTGACCGATACCAAATTGTCAGATATCAATTTTGATGCTACTTATTCAGATCGGTCAAAACATTACAAGCAACCCTGTGTAGTCTGAAAAGAAGCCACTCACCATTTACAGTTAGAGTGACATCTCTTTCTGCAACTCCAATTCGGGGTACGATGGCCTTGCAGGTGTATGTTCCAGCATCCTCCTGGGTAACAGCCTTCAGCTGCAAGGTGTTGCCATTACTGAGCACCTAGTGAGAAATCCAGAGGGACAAGTGAGAAGCGTGTTAGAGAGAGAAAGAGCGAGAAAGAGCGAGAAAGAGCGAGAAAGAGCGAGAAAGAGCGAGNNNCAGCCGCCACCGAGTGACCGTGCTGCTGGGGAGATTGTTGTAATTAAACAGTGGGGACAGAACAGAGCATACTATGGTGTGAGTGGGCCCTAGCCTTTGGAGCTGCTACACTCACTCACTCCTTAGCTCATTGATCCTGTCATTCCATCAAGCTGTGATTAATCCATTTACCCCCACTCCGCCCTCCTCCCTCTCCACACCCTCTCCCCCCCCCCTTCTTACTCTCTCCAATTTTTTATTTCAACACACTTATGGAGTAACCCAATTAATCCATTACTCGTGGCTGTGTGAGGGACAGTGGCAGTGGGCGCATTAGAAAAATGCCTGCGCATTTCCCTCAGAGGGGCTGAAAGCGTTCACTCTTCGAGATGACAGCATCGCTTACGCCATCCCGCAGCATTCTTTACTGGGGGTGTTTTCTCCAGCATCGCCTCAGAAATTATATTAGTTGCCAGGAGAGAAGCTCCTATGGGATGTCCCCACTGATGGTGTGTGCGCTGAAAGACTTTTACCAGGATGATGTAAAGTGAAGGTGGAAATGTCCCATTTGTTCCACCTACGAAATTGACTTTGAGGAAATGGATACTCAAGTGCAGTCGGGCCTTTTTAATGTCTAAGAGGCAGAGATGCGGCTCTAAAAAGTTGCAGCACATGTTGTAATTCTGTTTCAACCACACCTTGGCTCACTGGTTGACTGACTGATTGATTGATCAGTTGATTGAGTTAGAGTTATGACAGCATGTCATGTGCCCTGATGATGCTGTATGAATCTGTCAGTGGACAGACAGTTTTCTGCCAGAGGCTTTAGCCCTCTGGGATAATAGAGAGAGGAGGTGTTGAAGATTCAGCCTGAAAAGGAATGTGTGGGGGAAAAGTGTGAGGGATTCATGCCTCAAGGCCATGTGTGAATGGGGGGATGGTGTTGAGGGGTGGTGTTGAAGCTTCACCTTACCACCAAGATAAGGTGGTGAATAGTTTGTTGCCTTACCACGCTGGAGCCCTGCTTGGTCCAGGCCAGGGTCAGAGGAGGGTTTCCAGTCCACGCACAAGTAAAGGCTGCATCCATCCCGATATCCACCGTCATTGGCTTAGGCTCCGACAGCAGTCTCGGGCCAACTAGGGTGAAGCAACACAGACAGTTACAATCAATAAGAAACTGCTTTTAAAATAACACACACCTCGAGAAAATCTCAAAATACACAGCTCAGCCACACTGTACAGAATGTTGGCCTAAAGTTAAACTCACATTGGACATCGACCAAGGTGCTGACGTTGGTGCTGCCCACAGAGTTGGACACCTCACAGGAGACGGGGTCTGTGAAGTAAGAGTAGTCCACCGTTACCTCAAGGCTGTCCCCGTTTGCTTCAGAGATGGGAACTCCTCCTTTCGACCACCTGGGACAGACGAATAATCACATTATACAGGCGCATTAGTTCAGGGAAGGTACTTAGCCATGCGTATCAAAGTGGCTATTAGCTGATTCACGGCTTGTGTCTATCACAATCAGACGCTGCCAATCAAGCAGCCCATTTAACCCCATGAATCTACTAAACACTTGCATGCTTGTACTATTTTTTTTGGATGACATCTATACTCTGGTTGGCATGTTCGCAGCATATAATGTCTTGAAATGGTTGTACGATTGTACTGTATCATCATCTTTGACTACTGGTTCTGTGTGCATGGTGGCAAGACCAGAATGAAATGAAATTGAGATTAAAATAAATGATGGATACCTGTATCCAGTGATTTCAGGATTGGCCGAAGCAGAGCAGATGAAGAGAACCTTGGCTCCCTCAGTCACAGTCTGAGGCTGGACTGATAGAGTCACTGAAGGAGGGTCTGTGAGAAAGAAAACCTTTATGTTACTGACACGAATGCATGACTTGTGACTTGGCATGCACTCTGCTACAATGTTGTGATACGTTTATATCTTTATAGGAAAGCTGAAGCCAGGACACTCACGCTGGACATTGATAGTGATCGATGTCTGTCGTCCAGCAGGGGCAGCTGGGTTAAGAACCCTGCAGGTGTAGGTGCGTCCAGAGTCGCTATCCTCAGGGACTATTGGAAGCATACTGACAGCCACCTCCCTCTTTGCATCCTCCATCAGTGTCTGTAGAGTTGCACAACAATGCAGAGTAACTGTTAGATGCTGCTGGCAGTCTGGGCAACAGTTTACAAACTATACTTTCAGAGAGAGACTCCATTACAATCGAGTAGGACTGAACACCAGCGCAATGTTGCCCAAGCAAGTCACTTGCCATTTGTGATGCCACCACTAAGGAATATCTCTATGACACCGCAGGTCTTATTTTTTCATGTGTGAGGCATTAAAGTTGCCATCCTGTTCTCTGGCATGGCAGTTAAATCATATATTTTATGATGCAGCAGGGGATATTGTGCTGTTCCCACATTTCTGAGAGTGTTCCCCGTCAGCGCTCCTTGTTTGTCATCATCTTTTA
Organism: Oplegnathus fasciatus; assembly: GCA_003416845.1. NCBI lineage: Eukaryota > Metazoa > Chordata > Actinopteri > Centrarchiformes > Oplegnathidae > Oplegnathus > Oplegnathus fasciatus. The sequence continues at coordinate 926,242 of NTHP01000035.1, forward strand.
AATCTATTTACTGCTCACAGAAATCAATACGCCTAAGTGAGGAAAGGTGTAGATTCTGAGGATATGGCTCACTGCTCTCTCACTTTCTCCCTCTCTTCGGCACACACACATGCACACACACACACGAGGAAAAAAAACTGTGATGGCCAAGGTGCCTGTGTGTCTGTATTTTTTGGGTGGTGACAGTGAGGAAGAAGTGTCACACATCTTTGGAAAAGAGCAAGGGCAAGCTGAGCCTTTTCCCTGGACAGCCAAATCAATGGACACAGGCTTTCACTTCCTCAGCCAGACACACAAAAAGCATTTTTATGCTAGATCAAATCACATCACTCCCTGTCACCACCCCTCACTCGGACAAAGCTTTCGCTTCCCCCAGTCTCACTTCTTAATGTTGGAAATTCTCTCTGTTTTTCACAAAGCTATCTCACGAGATAACTATATTCTTTTTTCCCCCTGTATTCCTCTCCTCTCATCTCTTCTCCTCTCCTCTCCTCTCCCCCCTCCCCCCTCCAATCCTCTTCCCTCCCTTCTCACTGCAGGCTCTCGCCTCCTTAAATGTGGCGTTTAGCGTCGTTTAGCGTGGTCAGAGAGCATGAAAAATGTGACACTTTCCCAGCCGTGGCTGGCTTACGCTCCGGCGCATCCCCATTGTGTTTCTGCATTGTTGTGGGTGATTTCTTCTCTGCAGAAACTCTACTGTATGAAACACTCATGCCTGTCTGAGCTTTGGCATGCTCCAGTTATGCTGTAGTGTCGCTGCATTAGCGAGCAAAGGGGGGTGGAGGGGGTCAGGCATGAGTGAAAATGGGAGGGGGACTGCAGAGAGTGAGCGAACAAATCGTGCGAGAGAAGGGTGGCGATAGAAAAAAAAAACTGTGATACTATGGAAGAAAAATGAGAAAAATAAAAAGAGAAATGGAAGAAAAAATATTATAGCCTACCCTAAGAGAAAATATTTCTAGTTTGAATAGCTTTGCATTTATTCCTGCCCTGCTGTTATGTTTTGTAATATTGTGTGGGTGTTAGTGATTGAATGATAATGCTGGGCATAGATCTGTTCTCACTGTACCTTGGAATAAATTGCAGATTCCATGACCTCTCCATCTCTGTACCAGGTGATCTCAGCAGCAGGTTTGGCTCCTGAGGCTCTGCAGGTGAGGTTGTGTGGTGTGTGGGCCTTGAGACGTACAACAGGGCCGCCCTCCACCACAGGGTCTGAAGGAGGAACTGTAAAGCAGAACAAACATACCACTCAAAACAAAAAAACTCATTACAGCTCCAGGCCAGCACAGAGCCACAGAGAAGTCATACTGATATTGAGCTTGCTGTTGCTCTTAGCTCAGCACCAATACATTGCAACAGCAAAAGAGGCAAACAATATCTTTTTATGGCCATGTGTCTGTTTAACAAGGTATAGTTTCAGACAGGACAAAAGACCAAGAACAGTTGTCATTTGGAAAAAAAAACCAGACTCAACCTTATTTATTTCCTTTCTTGGGACTAGCATTATTACTCTATTTGCTCTTACTGTTGCAGAGTGATGTTTCAACTGAATTGCTTATTTGTTCATTTATTTGCATGGTTTCGCACGCACCACTGGCAAGCCAAGCGTGCCACCCCTGATGAAGGCGTCTATCTCCCCAACCAATAAGAGAAGGCGTAAACATGGGGTTTGTGCTGGCCTTTCTCGCTCCCTCCACCGAACCAATTTCACTGTGTGTATCTGAATTGTCAGAGGTCCTTCCGCTGCCGCGGCACGGACACTAATGGAATCCGAGTGCTAGGTGATTTTAATTTCCATGCCGATTCCCCTGACTGCACTCCCGCCGTTGACTCCTTTGACTGTGCAGGATTGCTTTGGTCTCATCTGGCCACATTGATTTACACACACACGCACACATACATACATACATACATGCATGTGCACATACATACACATGCACAGAAAAAGCCCCCTTCTTTCTTTAACACTCTTTATGTCCACACATAAACATAAACCGCAGGTTCCTGAGCGATGCACCTGACTTCATTTTTATGTTTATGAAATGCATATAATGTTCATTAAACCCCAGACTTGGTCTTTCAGAGTGGATTTAATGTAGAAGTGGCAGTTTTATCAACTTTCTTTGCTGCCTCCACGTGGGCATCTTCATGGCTGTGTGTGGGCATGTGATGACCGCACTGCTTTGTACTGCTCTATGCAGCTTTGACGGTGATGCTAGACACAGAGAGGTGGGCTGATGAACACAGGTGAACTCTCTGAATCTATTCATTTAGTTGAAATGTTCCTACATACCGCTTGTGATCTCAACCTGCTTGCCTTTCCATGGCAACCCTATCCGTACCGCTCGTCACCCTGCCTCAATGAATACGTACCTTAATGGCAACAGATAGATTCAGGCTCAACAGGCTCTGTGGTGAAAGCTTTGCATTGTGGTGCGGCACGAGCTGCAGCAGCATGCCTGTATAATTGTTCCCTCTTTGTTTTCCCATCTTTCTGTATAATACTTGCTTTTAGGTGAATATACGGACAATTGACAGAACTAATTAATGAGTGATATTCCTTTGCATGCCACCAGATGCCAGCAGTGCTTTGCTGATTCCAATTCCCAAAAGACCTGGCCCTCCTCCTCCTCCTCACCAACCCCCACCTCACCCATCCCCCTCCACCTCTGAACGTCTGTGTGAAGAGGTAGATCACTCACATCATGTTAATGTAAAAACCGCCTTGCGGTTGACAAATGTTGTGGCTCACTGTAAAATGTGCTAACTGTGCAGACCCTGACTTTCAAGCGACTACGCAAGTCATTTGTGACTGCAGCAATCACATTATCCTAGACGTCCACAGTCTTGATTACCGCTAGTGAGAGCAGAGGGGTTTCCTTTTTTTTTCTAGCTGAATCTCTTGGCTGAGCCTCACTTGGTTTGAATTATATTTTCAGGACATGATTTTTACCAGGAAACTGGATTTACAATGGGGTTATCTTTGAGTGGTGATAAGAGATTGTTTTATGAATTGCAAATCACTTGAAAAGTGTTTTGATGTGTTTTTTATTTGTCTATGATAAGTTGGCTTTTGAATGTGATTATCTTTCGTGTATTGTACATGTGTATATTTGTCTACATGCTTCTGTGTTTAGTGATGAAGACACTCCCCTGATTGTTCCCAAACGCTGCCAGCCTGCAGGCCTTGGCACGAGGGCTGGCTGTGAGGATCATGCATGAGCTGTGTATCTTACCTAGTACAGTGAGCTTGGCACGGTGGGAGCGCAGTGCCGCCTGTGTAGCCTGACACTCATACACCGCGTCATCCGCCAACTCTGCCGAATCGATCAGCAAGCTGTGCTCGCCTGATAGCGGGTCGCCCATTAAGGAATAGCGCGTCCAGCCTGCGTGAAGCCAGCACAGAGAATAGAGTCAGAGACAAACAAACCAACCAACAACAAACACATAATGAAAGGACTATAAAATGAACAGACTTGTGCCTTGAACAAAGGCGAGAGAAACGTGGCAAGGCTCTGTAAGACACAAATGAAAGCAGGCAGCACCTCACTGGGCCAGGAATTGAGCCGTTGTGTTAGCAGAGCAGCGTGAGGCTGGAAATGCAACACGTGAGATGGCTGCTGCTGCATGAGGAGTCTGTCCTTTAAACACAGACACAATAAAGATGGGGTGGCTAAGGTCAAGAGGAAGCCTCTCCACCTTCTCTGTAGTCTGCCACACATTTAAATGTCAGGTGCATGACAAAAGCCAATTGATTATCTACCTTCCTACAAGACCCTTAAAATGCTAAGCAACAAATTAAAGTTCGGCATGTGCAGCAGTAGCCGACCTGTCTGCAGTACATTGTTCTCTAAACATTAATTTGCGTAAAACTCCAGCGTTTGACAGAGAGAGACTTGGTTTCTAATGAGACCTGGCATTGATCGCGGCAAGACAGACAGAGACAGAGAGAGCAATAAACACACAGAAAGCAGTAGAGAAAAGAGGGAAACCGACAGACAGCAATAAGAGGTCAGTGATAATACCTGGTAGGTCTCTCTCTCCACCCAGTGCCAGGCCGTCTTTGGTCCATTGTACCATTCCCCGATAACCCACAATGACACAGGGCAGAGTAACTGACTGACCAGATACAACCACCTGGTCCTGGGGCTGCTGGGAGAAGTAGGCTGCTTGGGTGGCTGCTGGGAGAAAAGAGAGAAAGCATGATGTGAATATAATATATATTAGAATTCACATTTGCATGACGGTAGATGGACAATGCATACGGAAATTCACAAAGTAGCTATGAAATATACAGTGTACCTACGCAGAATACTGCTAATGGCATTTCAGAGAATGTAATGGCAGTACGTTTCTGCAGTGCCAGCAGAGATGTAGCATGAGAACAGTGAAACTTGCACTGTAAGGGGTGTGAAGAAAGTAAGTATGAAAGAGAGCAGACTCCCGTGAACTGGTCTGCTCACTCTCTTGTTTTCATGGCACTTGCTGAGAGACTGGACAAGGCTGACATGTGTGAAAATATTATTTTTTTCCCCTATAAATGTGGCTTCTAAGAGGAAGAGTCAGCTGCGCCTCATAACTTATTTAACTCTTTCCCAAGACCATATGGTTATATGCGCGCTGACATGAAGCAAACACACTTCTGGGGAGAAAAATCTGCCACTCTTTCAGTGTGCTTTTTGTAAAAATGGATGTTAAACAATCAAAACTCCATTAAAGTTCCCGGGGGACCCATCCGTTTGAGCCTGCTGAAAGTCAGCAGAGACACCTGCCGCCGTTCCGCTGCTGTGTTTAAGTATGGCACACAGTCTCACCGGATTGGCTGGCCTGCCTTCACACGCATACAGAAGCACAGCGGGAATATGGATCCACGGTTCCAACTGTTTGTGCCACTATGCTAAAGATTGAGTATTACAAACCCTACTGGCAGGGGAAGATGGCAACACTCCAGAGGTAACTAATCCGTAGGGGAAGGTAGGAGGAGAGGGAGAAAGGCAGTTGGTTGGTTATCTAAGTGGGGTGTCTGTGTGAGTCGGGAATAGGACTTAAAAAAAACTCCCTCATTCTCCTGCTCTCTTTCTTTGTTGCTCAGTGGAGAATGGAAGGGAAGGGGGACAGAGGAAGATAAAGAGGGTTCTATTCAGGCAGTGCTAAGCCCCCCCTGAACTGCTTCTCTTGGTGGGAGCGCTTAAACAGACAGGGTTGCCCCCCCTCCCGGCGAAGAAAGCCGCTGAAAGGAGGGCAACATACGGCGGCCAGAGACGCGCTATTGTCCCCTTGTCCCTCTCTTTTAATAGGCCTCTTCATTTCCAATCAATCCTGCTAAATGCAAGTTTAATAGCTTTTCAATAGCAGCTTTTCCCCCCAAAGGGTAGCTGGGATTTTCTCCCTCTCTCTCTCACCCCTTTTCTCTTTCCCCTGTCTCTTCCCCCTCTTTCTCGCTCCATTCTCTCTGGTTTTTCTTTCTTTCTGAAAGGGGGGCTTCTGAGGTTGTTGGCAGTGTTTATTCCGCACTCAATTATCCACTTCATCTCGGGGTGCACCATGGACTGAACCCTGCCCCTCGCCTCCCCTCGCACCCTCCTGTCTCTGTCACCCAACAGCACAATTAAAGCCGCCAAACAGTGAGTTCATCAGGAACGTGAGTTCTCCATGGCTCAGACCGCTGTGGTTCTCAACAACTACCTCAAAACCCATTTTCACATGCGCCCATTCTCTCTTACTCTCCATCTGGGCCAAAAGAGATGTTAATAGTTGAACAGAAAGAAAAAACATCAGAGAACAATGCATGTAAGTTACCAATAATGTCTCCCTGCACATCATTTTACCAAAGTGTTTGAAAAGCCTATCGAGCTGTGGATGCAAACAGGTAGCCTGTATGTGTGTCACGCACTGTGGATCAAAAGAGGCCAATTTGAGAGCGTCAATGAGAAGTGAAACGTCTTCTAGCTCAGGCTATTAGGCGTTTAGCGAAGGTTGGCATTTTCCCATCATACCTTCAAAAATCCGGTTTTTACAGTCTGCCTGCCTGTCTCTAACATTCTGCCTTTATGAGCTATTGAGCGTTTTCATATGCCTCTCCGTGCAGAGCGAGTTAGGGATTTTCCTCTTTGTGCTCGCAACGGTACAAACATTGATTGCAATTAAGTATCTTGCCCAGAGTATCTAAATGTTTACAATTGGTAATAATTCACTGCATTGGTTGATTGTTCAGATGGATTACATGCATTGAATTGTTTCTCTTTACCTCACCCACATACAATTTCTCACGCTCACATATGGCAATTACCGCCACGCGCGCATACACATACAAACGCAGGCGTACAAATATAGAGTACAGAGCATGTGCTGTAGCGAATGTCTTCACACCATATGAGTGATTCATTGCTCTCCACATCCCTTATTGAAAATGCTCAACAGAACATCTCGACTGGCTAATGACTCATGCCAGATTCCTTTAATTCCTCCTTGCTGAATTAGACAATTCTTTGACGGTGTATTAGCAGCTTAATTACATGAATACATTTCTGACGGGGAGAGAGGGAGGAACAGAACCAGACAAAGAAACAGTGGAGGAGAGGCAGTCAGAAGAAGTAGGGAGCTGTGGGTGTGAAGAGGCTTGTTCTTGGTATGCTGCAGCGTCACATACACACATGCATGTACACAAACACCACAACGCCATAGCTTTCAGTGTTTTCGCCAGACTCAAAATGAAGAGCTTGTCTATTGGCTGCAATTGAATCACATTCGAAAGAAAGATTTGAATCCCCTTGAAATCCCAACATTTCTGCAGTAGATGTGAGTTTATTTACCATGTCATCTTGAATGTTACGCAGGTAAATATGTACAGTGTAGATTAGTTGTACCCCATGTGGCGTGCTTAATGTTACTTTAAAGGCAGTTAAATTTTAGAAAAACAAGTCCTCATCACAAAAAATGCAACATTTACTCTATTTCTTACCTTGCTGTGTGTGTGTATGAGTGTGTGTGTGCTTTTCCATCCCCTAGTAACAAGGTCAAAACACATTTGGCCTGATACATTTTAATCCGGATTTCTCAAAATGGAATATCATTTCACGCCACTGGATGCACATGGGGCTAAGTTTATGTGTGTGTGCATTTCTGCCCGACGGTGTGAGCTCTCTGTGCGTGTGTGTGTGTTTGCCTGTCTAAAAATGTGCCATGTATGTTAATGTTTGTGTGTGTGTGCATCTGAATGTGTGAATGAGCGTGGAGGGTGGGGCAGTGTTAATAGGGAAAGCAACTTGTCAGGCACCGGAGGGCACATTTAGCAGTTACTTTGACACAGTGACTTTGCTGTTTCTGTCACATGGTCGGAGTTAAGTGCAAAACAGCCTCTCCGACTTGGACACAACCTATTAAAAAGCTTTGCGCCGACCCTGGCACTGCCTGCACTCTCTCTCCTTCATCTGAACTGATAGGGATACATTCACATCAGGAAGGATCAGGAAGAGATGGACAGATGTCAGCAATGATCCGTCCACCACTGGACATCTGCCTTGATAGAATTAGATTGAACCAGTCAGTGTGTGTGCGTGTGTGTGTGTACTGAAAATGTGTATGTGTAAGTGCCAGCCATGATGCTAAAGACTGAGAAAGATAATGGCACTGCAGATGACCTTTGGATAAAATGTGGATCTAGCGCACACACACAGTACAGTGCATTTACTACCAAGTCACCACAGTCATAATCTGCTATGCCATTTTGGTAATCTGACAAAAAAAAACAGCAGTCCGGGCCGTAAATCAATTTAACCCAGCATTCAAAACACCAGGCCCTTCAAATAAAACATAAAATAACACCAGACTCTCTTGTTTGTAACAGCTCAGGCGATGCACTCTGTCCATTTCCCTGTGTTTTTACAATGACACTCAACTGCACGTGTTCATTCACTCTGAGAGGCTCCAAGCTGCGTTCGCAGAGAGTCCCTATTTTAGTCCTGATTTTATTCCATGTCCTCATTCCCATCCAGTGCAAAGAGTGCAACATCCAGTCCTGTGGGGTCTATAAATATAAGTGCTCTCAACTTGACTGGACAATTTGCTCCGTGCAGTAATAATTTAAAATGTTAAAAAATAGCGCCCGATATCTACTTGAATTTTTGCCCCAGTGGCGGAAGCAGAATCCTGCGCCCAGCTGGTGCGAGTTTTCCCACAATAAGAGCCAGAGAGGAGAAAATGAGGAGGAAAAACAGACAAAAAACTGCAGCACAAAACAAGGCAATTGGCAAAAAAGTGTCAAGCTTGGAATAAACAACCCCTTTCCCCAAATGCCATCCATTGTGCCTTGTCTAGATAAGGCTTCTAAATCGGGCTGGAAAATGCAAGCTCCATTTCTCTCTGTATGGAATTATTATCCCTTTGTTTTGAGTCAGGCTCTTTTGTCTTCCTCTTCCTGTGTGTGTGTGTGTGTGTGTGCTTGTGTGTGTGCGTGTACACAAACAGACAGTAGTGCTGAGATAGCTGAACCAAAGAGTATGTCCCAAAGGGGACCCTGCACCCATCACATGTTTGATCTGGCCACTAAGCTCATTACCATGACTCCTACAGAACTTCTGAGGGCTTGAAGGGGGCGAACAACGGATACCACCCACCAACTCGTGGCAATATGTCAACACATGCACTACATGTGTGAGCACCTCTGTGTTTTTCTTTGACTTGGACTGTTGCAAACAGCTTCAGCTTGTGGCTCCGCAGATGGCCTTCTCTCTTACACCTTAATATGTCCCGGCCTCTCTTCAATCCTTTCTCTCCCACGTTGCATTCCAGCTGCACTCCCACCCACCCACTCTCACTATCTTTTCTCCCATTCTGCGTTTTTGTGCCCAAATTGCAGTCTAACAGCTTTTTAAGAGCTGTTTTGCTGGAGTTTAATCCTCCTAGCCTCCCCTTTCAGCCTTTATTCCATTGTGAAAATCTTGGCTCAGACCTAGACCCTTTTTAGAGAGTGGACGCACTCATCCACCCAGCCCCCCCTGCTGCTCTGCTGATACCCCAACCCAGGGCAATCTCTTCCATTCCTGCATCCCTCTACAATCCAGCCCCATCCTCTCATTCCTCTGTTTATCACTCGTACGTCTACAGTCAGTGAGCCATGATCCCTGAAATCAATGCCTAGCAGGCCCCCTTTGAGAGTTATATAAGGTGTTACTAATTGTTGATTTGCTTTCTCCATGGCTCTTTCTGCCATCACTCTGCTTTTCCAGACTCCGTGTCAGCTGTCATCTCTTGCCAGCCTCTCCCTTGCACTTTCTCTCCCCATCTCTTCCTCTCCACTATCCTGTATCCCCTGTCCCTTTCTCTCGCTCTCTGTATCCCTGGTGTGAAAATCACAGGGGTTTGTGTCAGCTTGTCAACACAACACTCAAGAAAGCAGGGTAGGGGGAACAACAGACAGAAAAAAAAAGCAGCCACTACATGTTAGAACGACTGGAAAAACTGAGGAAAGGTAAAAATGGAAAAAGTGGGCTCCTGTCAGCTTCCAATTGCAAAGGAGCGGGCCTGAGAGGGGATTGATGGAACGCTGTAATCAGTCTGTCTCCAAGGCTGTCACCACGAGGTTTTTCTCTGCTGGAATAGGGCACTGCACACATCAGGGCAGCAGTGAGGCTGATCGCATGGGCGAGCAGTGGCAGAGTTTCTCCCCGGGTACCTGCTACAGCAGATGCAGTGGATAGAGTAATAGAGTGGCATGCATACAAGGAGGGGAAGAAGGGAGGAGAAAAAGGAGGAGGCTGGGGGGGAGACCAAGAGTGCTGATGTGACATAGTCAGCGTGTGAGCGTATGTGAATGGTTCGCGCAGTCACTGTGCTGCAGTGCCCGTGCAATGTGCCATAAATACACTCATTCTTATACTGTCTTCTCACAGTTGCCGCACACACACACACACACACACATAGATGCACACTCACTGTCACAGTACCATATCTTTAGGGTTTCTAGTGGGCAGAAGCATCTCTCTGAGTATAATTCTAGCATAGCTTTTAAACAGCTCCCCCACTCTGAAGCCAAGAGCCAAAGAGCTGAGAGCTGACTCCATGCAGACAGATAGCAAGTGACTGGCTGGCTGGCAGGAGGACAGGAAATAAAAAGCCATATAAAAAAAGAGAGAAAAGGGGAGGGAGTCAGTGGTGGCGGTATGAAATTGTCTGTACACATCAGCCAGCAGTGTTGACAAGATGTTGATTGAGCTAGTCTTGTCATTTCGTGTCATCCCTGCTTACCCCCTGGTGTTTTCACTGCAAGACAGCTGCTGGCTGGATCTGTGTCACAGTTCCAGCCCTTTTCTGTCCCCCCTACTTCTCTCTCGCTTTTTCTTTCTGCCTCTGTATCCCAATTTCCCTCTCTGGCTCCCTCCCACTCTTACACCAGTGTTTGGATGGAAAGGCTTTCAGTATAATTTACTGTGCTTTTAAATCATTAACTTCTTGTGCTGTTTGCAAAAGCCCTTGGTTTAGTGTGTGCATAACAGCTGACACGGTGGATAAAACAGCAATGGTGCGCAACATGTGACAGAAAGGCTTCTCAAAGATGGGACAGGAATTTAAAAAAAAAAAAGTTAATCTTTTCATTCCCTGCTGCAGACACGACAAGTTAACGAAACAAATAAATATATAAATAAATAATAGATTAAAAATCCATAAAACAATGAAGAGATCATGTTAAAATTGCCTCCATCTCTTGCTTTTTCTAAAAGGCGGTGGAAATGAAAACAAAGGAATTCTCTACATAGATTCTGTACTGGGACTCTGGGCCTAATGCCCTGGGGTGTCAATTAATTTAGTCTAGGGATTTGCGGCCTACTCTTCCTAATTGAGCCCAGTGGAGACCCCCTTGGCTTTTCATGATAGGAAGTAGTGCGTTTCATAATTAATACTTTTTTTCCCCTTTATTATTATTATTTTTTAATGAGGGTGGTAATGTTGTAAATGTATGCATCTCATTAGAGTAAAAGGGCCATCTACGCTATTGTTCACTTCTGCAGTGTTTGCTGCTGGTGAGATGAATAAGAGAGACAACCTCATTCAGAAGCTGCAATGGCACTGAAGTCAAAGCTGTGCTTTTGTGTGTGTTTGAATACAAAACAGAGCTAGCTCAATGAGAGTCTCATTAGTGTTGCTTAATATGTGTGCTTTTTAAAGCTTAGAGGTTAATGCCCGACTTGCCTCCATTTCACTGGAGCTCTCTTTAATTTGATGCATAATTCTTTTTTGTCAGCAGCTGACAAGAGCCCCTTCAGAGAAAGCAGCTGAGCTGTGCTGTGAACTCTGCATCCAACAGGAACACAAAGGCACAAAAACACTCCTGATTAAACCTGTTTAAAATGTTTCTCTTCACTTTCCCTCTCATGCTCACTCCACATTACAGAAGATATTTCAGAACTATCCTATCTTCCCATCTCTCTGTCCAGAGAACATAACTCCTGGCGATTAAACAAATTACCTCCTCTCCCAGGAGAGCCATGGATCCAGTGAAAACAATAAGTGTGTGATTCACAATGCTGCCACCTCTCTGTTCTTACAAACGGCCTTCAAATTGCCATTTATTAATCAATGTCTGTGGTTCGTCTGTGACCAGAATTTCCGTTCCCTTTTCATCTAGAGGTGGAGAAAAGGCTAGTTTTAATTTAACATCAAATTTTTATTCTGCTCATCAGATTGCCTGCAACTTGAATCATTCCTTTAAAATTACTGATGACTAAGAGCTTCCAGAACACAAGAAAGGGAGGGAAAAAATGTTACCTGCCGACCTCAATACATCCTGCTTTGTGTTGAGAAAAAGAAGGAAAGGGAGAAACTAATTTCCTGAAACTCCATTTCTTAAGCGTTGATTAGTAAAGGAGCATAATTAGAGTGAAATGTGAAGTCAGGGTTTTTTCAGATTGCGCCGCTTCCTCTAGAAAAATCAGGCCATGATTAATGAATAAATGATTAATGAGCGAACTAATTAATCAATTAATTATTAAGCAAGCACTCTGAACAAGAAACGGGTAGGATGGCAGTGAACAGTAGATATAAGAGATGGTTAGGTTGTGTGTTAGAGAAAAAAGGATTTAGGATAATCTGCCTGTTTGTTCTGTCAGTTTGTTTTGTCTTCCGTTACAGGGGAGGATGAGGAAGAGGGCGGATGGGAGGAGATGGAAGGCTCAGCCCCTGGTTTTGAGCTTCCTGAGCCTTGTGTGAGAGGGTTGGCCTCAAAATGCTGCATTTGTAAGTTCCCCCGTATATCCTGGGGTCAGGTCTTTAGGTTACGCAGTAGTGAGGCCTGGCATAACATTTTGCCAGCAACAGTGATTAAGTTTGCATTGGGCTGTTAAAGGCCACGCGACCCACAGTCAACACCTCTGAAAAGGCAGAGAGTAACGCAAAGTTCCCTTCTCTAACCAGGCGTCTCTCCTCCCCCTGTCTTTAACTAGGACACCCCATCAATCTTTGATAATGTGCAGTGTGGGTCTCTCCTGTGTGACCAGGCTGATGAGACATCACAGCAGGGATTGATGTATGAAATGCAGGCTCCGAATGTAACTGTGATATACTGGACCGTTTCAAGTCAAGTTTGACCTTTTTTTCCCGGATATTAATCGCTGCAGTGAAAGAATATATGTGTGATATATCCCTCCCCCAGGAGCTCCGCACACTTTATTCTTTGGCCTGGGCTTCTACTATACCTTTAGCTTAGTGGAGGTGGGGGCTTTTTCAAGTCTGCCAAAAGTCCCCAGAGCTGCTGCACAACAGGATATGGGACACAAAATATGACTTTATAAGCGGATGGGTTTATTGTTTCTATTAAAATGCAGCATTACTCTATAAAGCTGCATTTTCCCCACCTCCCCCTGACACCCGGAAACACATCCTCAAAGCGAGAACATGAGAGAAGGATCTTTCATCCCTGCATATCTTTCCTGGCGTTTACTGCTGGCCTTATTAACAGAGTTGTGAGTGACGGAGGCAGAGTGTGCTGGGAGAATCTCAAGGGGCTTTGATGGAGGCAAGCGATGGAGCTGCAGCAAGCTGAGGGCAAGATCATGCTTACATTTATCCGCTCAAAGTGCTTTGTAAAGTTCTTTGTCTACGTTCCTTTCTCCCCAACACTCCTTTTACTTCTCCGTATTTTCCAGTCTATTGTTTTTCTCTAACGGCCACTGGCTGGACTAGTGCTGCATTCTGTCCTAATCATACCATGGCATTGCAGATTTCCTCAGAGTCAACTGGGTGTGAATAGGTCTTTGTCATGCTGGGTGGGTTGGCTCATTGACTGTGAAACCCTGGACATATGGTGGCTGTGTGTTGGGATGTATCATGGCAGAGAATGCTGTGGGTTGGGCTCTTGACCCTTGCCTGGCCTTTAACACCTTACCGGCTGCACCGAAGTCTGCGGCTTGATGAACTTAAACACTTTATTGTGCAGTCTATTTTGGGGTGTGTTTTCTTTGGGGTTTTACCCTGGATGAAGAATGTACGGTTCGCAGCAGGGGCAGATGTGCGCTATGTGACTGTTTTACCAAGCACATAGCACGCGCCCTTTCTCCGGTTGCAGTGACACACACAGATGGACACACACTTTGCCTGCAACACATTGGTTGCACGATAGAAGTAAAGCTATGCAGGACAGTAACAGCGCCTGTATCTTTGATGGCCAGACTTCTACAGAGAAATCTCCTTTTGTCCTGGTGCGATAAGACTGTTAATTAAGTGTCTAACAGGAACGTCTAGCTTCCACTGTGGTGACATTGCCACCCAAATAGAACCACACTACACAGGGAAATGAGTTCAGCTTCTATCCACACGTCTAGTCATACTACAAAGACAACAAAAGCAAACTTTAAACTTTTGAAACACGTCTCTTGAGCTCGTTTGTTGTTGTTTTTTTTTGTCATTCTTGTCATCTATCTGTCTGCAAAACAAGACTTTCTTTGCAGGTCACATCTACTGAGAGGCCTCAGGTTTGGAGCTCTGATAAACAAGTGGAGCGTTACATGCTCTTAAGCCCATCTGGTGAGATGATCGATCATTAGACAGAGTGTGGAGATAACTCCCTCAGCTTGCCTGCTGGCTACCACTGATCCCATATCACCCTCGCAGGATATGGTATGAATCACAGGAAGTCAAGATCGATCTATATAGATTGTGCCGCTTGATTACAAATGAAAAAAAAATCCCATTTGGCTTAGCCACTCGAATGCCTCAGAGTCTGGCTGTGTTTGTGTGAATGTGCGGGTGTGTGCGACGTGCGCATCCACGTGTGTAAAATAATAGCTTTTTAACTTTCTCCTTTCACTGATTTCTGATATTGTGGAGCCCTCTCTACAATCTTTCCTACCTTCATTCATTTACTTTGCTCAGTCCATCCTGCTCTTAAATCTCCTTTCTTGAGGGAGTCGTCTTTTTAAATCTTAATTAAAACAGACTCCAAAACCCCCCACCCTCCCAGGGGCTGGCTGAAAGCAGCTTAGAACAATCAAGAGGACGGATTAGAAGTGAGAAGAAAAGAAGAGAAGAGGAGACGCAAGAGGGTGGGAGGGGGGGGAAAAAACAACAACTAGAATGGAACAGCAGAGAAAAATATTGAGGGGAGAGAGAAATGACCCCTTTCCTTCATCCCCCTGATCCTCTCTCCTTCCCCCTTCGCTCCGTCTCTCCTTCTCTCTCAGGGCTCTGGAGTCTTGGCCTGACCTATTGACATTCAGCTTCTCGGCAGATTAAGCAGTGAATGGAGCCCCTGGAAAGGGTAAACACACTGGAGGAACAATGACCAACAGGCGGCAACCTTATTGGATTCTAATTAACTGCCAGGAGAGATGGCTAGGGGCATGTTAAGTGCTGTGGGACACAAGTTAGAGCCCCAGACCTTAAGTACCACAACTCACATCACCTATGCTCCCCTCCTTTCTTGTAGATTGTCTCCGTCTTCCTTTATCTTCCTCTGTATCTCTCTATTCTTCTCTCTTTCAATCTATTCGCCCGCTGTTTCACATATGGCCCATGAGAATGGCAAGCAGAGGTTTTTAAAGCACTCCTCGGAGAGCTATTTGCCATCCCTCTTTCCTGAGCTACCCCCCCACCTTTTTTTAACAAGGTGGGACGTGGCTCATCCCCCAGAGGTAGCCGTTTGAGCGATAAGGTTAAAATAGGCTGAAAAATTGGGAGAGATTATTTGATATTGAACAGATTGAATTATCTGGAGTGAGGGAGAGGGTTGAAGGAGAGCAAAATCATTTTTCTGCATCGCCCTCGGGAGGAGCACTACCAGAGGGAGTGAGGGAGCTAAACGGGAAGGAGCGAAGAGCCAGAGAGCGGTCACATATGTGAAAATACAACCAGTTCTTTTTTTGTACTCGTATCCCAATTAACCGGAATGCTAATTTGAGTGTGAGTCCAAGCAGGTCTCCCTATATGTGTGAACTTTCTCACTGGTACAGTGGGTCCTCTGTCTTAGAGTGGTCCCCTGATTAGGCCAACTCACAATGGTGCTGTGGTTTCCGGGGTCCCCTGTATGGAACCACAAGCACTAATTAGACTGGTCTCATTAATGTGTTAGTGTGAGAGAGGGTCCCTGGCCATCGTGGGTTGAGGCAATGCCCTGCTAGAGACAGGCCATCGTCACCTCAGCAGGCATATAAAGCAATTCATTAATTGGTGTGAAAACAGCCACACATGTGCAAACACACACACACACACTCTCACACCTCAGCGCAAATACACATACAAATGTTATGGGTATTCCATGGACCCGTTGCTTGTTAACACATTACCTGGGATCAAAGAGGCAAAGGCTGGAAGGAGAGAGGACTAGAGGAGTCATTATTTGTCGAGGAAAATTGCAGCCCAGTGTTATGTTTGTCCTTCGGCAAACCTGGCAGAATAGAGGTCTCATCCGTTTCACAAAACGGAGGGATCTCTTCCCTCGTCACCATCATGTGAGAGTCTTTGAAATCCGCAGAGTACTTTTTTTAATCAAAGCTGGGAGGAAATGAATCAGAGCTTCAGTTGTGATCCAAGCCTGGAGGTATAAAAGAGATCCACATGACCACTGTCCATTTCCACACCATTACAGCAACAGTCATGGCTGTAATGGGTTGAATTGGGCCATTGATTTCTCTCATGTACCCTCTCTTTCACCCAAAAAAACTAGTCTGTGCCAGTTCTGAGATACACCCAGTTCTTTTTAACAAAACATCACATGCTCAAAGACAGCTCACACAAAACTTAAACCTCAGCCCAATAAAAGAACACACACACTCACACACACAACCAATACAATATGTCCCAGCTCGAGTTCCTGGGGAGTTAAACAAAGGACTGAGTTTAAATTGGCTTTTAAAGAACTCCCCAGCACAATCAGGGAGTTGACTTGAGCTACTATAGTGTGTCAGAGGACTGTTTAGAGAAAGAAGGGTAGTTAGGCCGAGGTCTATAGTGCAGTGAATGGCTAATCTAAAGTGTGACGGCTCAAGAGCTTCCCTCGACTGGCTTCAATAGGCCTCCAATCAGGCCTGACTGCCCCTCAATCTTTGGTCAGCTGTTTTAACTGGCTCGTGATTGAGTGGCTTCATTAACGGCCTATTTATCTTCCCCTGTATCACAGTCCTGAAAGACTAGTGACATGCTCAACACACCCACGCACCGCCTACACGTGAACCTGAGCAGATGCACAACTGCATTAGCACACGCAGAACATTCAGCAACACAACATCGACTAGCTAAGAACATGGTCCTTTTCAGTTAGTTGAAAAGATGTAAAATCTGTTTTTTTTTTAAATGAAACTGTGCTGGTTTTAACTTCTCTTTCTCTTTTACCTGACAACCCACATCTCCTCATCAACTTTCCTGCAACTTCACCACTTCAGAGCGTCACCAGTTCTCCCTAGAAAACTGTCCCGGGCCCTGTAGCCTGTGATGCCTTTGAGGGTTTGGCATGTGGCTGTGATGAAGTGTAATGCCGCCTGAACAAAATAGCAGGCCAGGTCAAACCATGACCCCACACAGAGAGAGACCCTCCCAAACAAGCCACAACAAACAGCTTTCTGTTGCCACTCTCTGCCTTTGATCTGAAGAAGCAGAGATGAGATCTGTCTCCTCTTTCCTCTCTTCTCTTTTGCCCTTTTCTCTTTTTCTTTGCAACATCTCCTTATATCTCTCTTTCCCCTCCCGCTGAGCAGGTGTATTAAATGAGGTGACTATTCCAGCAGCATTGGGCCGCACCTCAAAGTGCAGTCTGTGAAGAGGGCTTTTCTCTCCTTCCCTCTTATCTTTTATCCCTTCCATCGCCCCATCTCTGTTACTCTCCCTTTTCCTTTCCCTTTATCCTCCTCCATCCCCTTTACTTCTTTTAACATGTTCCCTCGCACTCTTGAATGTGAAATAGAGAGGGCCATGCCTCTCATCTATTTAAATTCATCTACACCTCCCTGTCTATCTCCCTCCCCGCATCTCTCTCTCAGCCTATTGTCTGTTTAGCTATACGTCTAATTATGCTGTCTCACTTATGTAATTAGTGCAAAAATAAATGGCTGCCGTAGCTTTGTCTCTCCCCTTCACCCCTCCCGTTGCAGGCTCTGAGAAAACAAATTATGGAGAACAATAGGTACAAATGGCTTCTGCACCAAACCACATGATGGATGCAGCCTGGGTTCCCTGCATCTCATCCCTTCCTTTTCCCCATCCTCGCTTACTCTCTTTAGTCTCCCTCCCTTCTCCATTATCTCCAGCTCTATATGTCTCTGTTTGGAAACAGGGGAGGACTTGAGCACTCTCTCGCCCAACTACCCTATCATTGTATGGCTGTATCATCTGTCTTCCCTTCTTGGCACTGACACTATATTCACACTGACATCATATTAGGCAAGGTCTTTTTTTCTATCCCTTTCTTTCTCTTTTTCGCTGCTCTAGTCTCTCTTTCCCTTCCCCTGCTGTTGTCCCCACTGGCACTCTCTTCTCCTCGATCCCCCAGAGCATTCTATACACCACGACTGCAAAGCAAACGCCTGGGACTTTCTAAAGCAAACAGCCAGCATCCTGTGCCGTAGCCCCATCTGTGGATAGTCTGAGTAGGGAACAATCAGTCCCTCTCCTCCTCTGCCTCGTTCTCTTTCCAGCCCCCTGGGATCTGCACAGCGCTAGGATGCCTCAGTCAGACGGGTGCAATGTGCTGGAACAATGGTTGGGCTGCTTCTTCCAGGAGGGGTGTTAGGTTCACCTCAGCCAGCTTGGGAAGCACTTAGCCATGTGTTCTTGCCCTCCTTGCTGCAGCTTCACAGGAATGTGGCAGAAGCAAAAA
>NTHP01000035.1:944689-979121 GCA_003416845.1 Oplegnathus fasciatus
AAAAAAACCTCCCACTATACACCTCCCTTACCTCACCCTCATATCCCCCCAATCCACGACTCTACACTCACACGCTGACACCTCCACGCATGCACGCACACAACCACTTTCTGCATGTCCAAGTGTACACCTGAGATCTAATGTTTAGCCTGAGGTGTTGAAATATCAACTTTCTATTAATCCCCCTCAGACTTGTAGTCAGTTACACCTTTGTTGTTTTTTCACCTCTGCTATGCTGGAAGAAAAACAGCAGGTTTGGTTTACACCAATACAAGCGTATCCATTACCTGAAATGCTAGGCTCCTGGCAGTAAATCCCTTTGACCCCTCTGCCTTCCTTTTCTTTCTTTCTTTCTCTCTCTCTCCCTCCCCCTTTTCTCATGCTGAGCCCATTGCTGTCTCTGCATCGGCTTTCTTTGGCCAAACAGACGGCAGGAGAGAGACACACCTTACCCTCCTACCGGCTCAACCGCTACCCACCTCAACCACCCACACACTTCACTGTTCCTCACGTCTCCACACAGCTCAATAACATTAACATGTTTTGCCATTGTGGGAGCCTCAGTTAAAAGCTCAATCGATAAGCTTTGACTGACACCCCTCAGTTGATAGCAAATTGGCTGCCTTCTCTCACAGACCTCCCAGGGCGAGTTTCTCAGCCCTGTCCGAAATGGAAAACGGAAATAAAAGACATCGCTACACTTTCTCCAACCCTTCACCCAGCCTCCTACAACAACACAGAGCGTGCTTTCATTGTGCAGAGGAAGAAGAGACTGAGCTATAGCCAGCCCACTATTTTGGTTAATGGTTGAGTCACTAACACAATATTAGCCCTGGCGTTCCAGGCAGTTTGAACTGACAGGAAGGAGAGATGAAAAGAAGAATAAGAAGGGGGGGCTGGACTTCAAGGAACGAGTAGTTGGAGTATTTAGTCCCACAAGGGTCTGCACTGTTTCCAACACTAATAAAGTGAGCAGCAGGCAGGCAATCTCTTGCTTCCTTGAATGTGTTTTTACCCCTAGTTGGTTAAGGAGATGACATGTCCTGAGAGCTGGAGCATCATTAATTAGACAGTTGGACTTTGACTAATCGCTCCAGAAAGGGCACACAGCCCTGAAGATGCCAAACACTCATCTCAGCTTATCATCCTCTGCCCCAGTGTGTGCCCTTGACCTCTGTGTGTGTGTGTGTGTGTGTGTGTGTGTTCAGGGTGTTGCTTCCGTGGGCTGCTCGTGAGTCATTTCTGGATGATGTGCACATGCCATGTAAGCCCTGGTACACCCAGCTAAATATTTTAGATCTTCTATTTAGTAAGTGCTACTGACAATCAAATTCCATATGAGGAGAGTAAAAAGCAAAGTTAAATAAATCAGCATCTAGTGTTAAATAAATGTTGTCTGGTGGCATTCCCAACTGAACTTTTCTCTTTCCTGAACCCCCCTCTCAGCTGCCACAATGCTTCTCCAACAGAGCTATCTTTAATACGAGGTTAAGGAACACGGCTGGTGAAGATAACACAGGAACAGATATTGCTGCAACGCAGAAGATAAATTTCAATTTGCTGTTGGTTTCTGTGTCTCGGCAGGAGATATGAAATTCTTGTCTTGCAGGGCAGGAATTGATTGGAAAATAAAAATGAATGTGTGGTCTGGTATGTCTGCAATTTTTCTGTTGTATGTTGGTTTCTGGGCTTAGGGTCTTTTGAAATGGTGATACATCTCTCTAGAAGGAAGTGACACTTGCATTTTAGGGGGAGATAAATGCAATACAAGTCTTTCTTAAAATAGCTGCTACTGTATAAACGTGACTTTTTCCCTTGGGGGTCTGTTTTAATGACATGCACAGAATCGCGGTTTCTCTCTCTCTCTCTATTCTTGCCATTACCGTGTTTGTATAGAAGAATATAAGAGTAAACAAGTTTGTGCTGTCCCCACCAGTCTGTATGCTGATGATACAGCCTGAAGTGCCGTAACTGGGGAAGAAGACTCCAGGCAATGGCAGGAAGCTGACACGGCCCCGCCATTGTCCTATTCCCTGTCATTTCCTCCCCGGATCCTCCGCCTGCCCCAGAGGAAGACAAGGTGAGGATGTGCAGAGACAGACACAAGGAGAAAGCGAAGACAAAAAGAGGATGGGCGGGTAGGGGTAAAAATAATACTGGAAGAGGCCAAGTGCCATACTCGGTTTGCTACCTGGCCACTTTGTCTTCCTGTGTTGAGCCTTACCAGCATACACATCCAGTTAAGTTGCTAACAGCTGATAACAAAGCCTCAGGACACACTGCCAAGTTCTTTATCTGTGTTTACCCGCATGGCAAAGCTGATTAGAGACAGGCAACATTATGAAGCCCCATTGTTTCCTTTCTCCTTCCAGTTTCTCCTTCCGTACACGTAGCAAGTGCGTGTGTGCAGGAAGGGGAAATGGGAGGATATTTGTTTATGAAGAAGGGCAGAAAGACAATGGCGTGTGTGCATGACACGTCTTCAGGATGAGAAAAAACAGCAGGCCATTGTTTAAGATCCTGATCATTCATTACTGTCTGTTTGTGTGTGCTTGTATGTGTGTGTGTGTCTGCATGACCAAATGATTTGTGACAGTGAAACTCTAGAGGCTTTCTACAAGAAGCCTTCACTTATTAGTTGTTTGATTAAAATGCTTAAATACATGTCTTGAATAGCTACAACAAATGTTGATCTTTACATTTGATTTGTGGCCACAAGTGAGTCTGAAAAAATCAGACACAATGTTCAATATAACACCCCGGCAGCAAAACCATTACAGAGAGCTCACATAGACAGGAAATCAAAGTAGGCCAAAATTCATCTATATCTTTGCCATGACTATGTCTCCTAAATAATGCAAGACACTTCTGTTCAAGACTCAGCTGTGTTCGGGTTCTGCTGCGTCTGCACTATTGTGCACCTCGTATCTAACACTCCTCATCGGCTGGCTGGGGTTCTTGCCACCAAACTTTCTCCCACTTACCTACTTTATCCTCAACCTCTTTGTATCACAAAGGCACAAAAGGAATGAAAATGATAGAGGGAGAGAAATGGAAAACTAAAAGGAGAGATTCGAGAGCATGAGTATGTTTGTGGGTGCGTTTCGGTGCGTGTGTGTGTGTGTGTGACAGAGAGAGACAAGAGTAACTAGATGGAGAAAAGGTTAACGATGCTCAGCGGTCTTCCTCAGTGTTTCCCCGCTGCTTGTCAGCTTAATCATCAAGACACTGGTGACACATCCAAGCCTTATCCCTGCAACAAGACTCCCCTCCCTCCGTCCTCCATCCCCCTCCTCATCTTAAACTCTGTTTCCCTTTTCCCATCCTGACTCCCCCCCACAAGAATTCAAAGAGCGGCAGAGCGGCAGTTCATAAAATATGCACAGTTCCCTAAAAACCAACCTCTTGGGCCATGCTGCCACTGCGTCCACAAGCACATCTGCACTGCGTGAGGAAAAGACAAATCTCTGGTAGTGGGAAAGGGAAGGATGATGGGACGGGGAGGAGCGGGCTTGGTCAGGGTTTATCACTTCCTTGGCTAAATATCAGTTCTCTGTTTGTGTCTGTGTGTGCCTACATGAGGTGTGTGTGTGAACCGGCTTTCAACCCTTGGTGAAAGTCTGCCAGCCGCCTCCGGCCCATTAAGCAGATACGCTCTCATGTCCTCGTGTCCCATAGTCACACATTCTGCAACCAGGCAAAAGAGTTGTGAGAAGAAGCAAGGTGGAAAATTTCCACAGCGCTACACTATAGTGAGACATGACAGGCGACACGACTTAAGAGGAAGGGAGAGAAACTTGTAATCTCAGCTCGCAGCCTTTGAACTTGGCCCGATGAGACGCAAGCGACCCAAAGCGAAAGGTTCCAAAGAAGAGCTCGCTGAAGATTACTCAGAATACTGATGCAGTGTGGAATCCAATTCCTCTGGGAGCCGAGGGGACTTTCCGAGAAAGTAAATTATCGGTGTTGTACAAGACTACATACATACCATCCGTATGTATGTATGCAATACGCCATGCACAAATTTCAAAGTGAACCCATGTGCTGTGGCCAAATTTTTATTCTGTGTAAGACTGGCACAATAAATGAGGTCTAGGGTCTCTTAGGTTCTAATTAGGGCAGCTGTTACCATTTTCATTATTTGTGTGTGTGTGAGAGAGAGGGAGAGAGGAGTTGTGTGTGCATGTGTGCGTGTTGGGGTTGAGGGAAATATGCCACTGTCTGGCTACCGCCCCTTCTCATCCAGCTGTTGCTAGTCTGTCAGGGAGCAGAGGTCTGCTGGTGTCATAACCCTCCCCCGAGCTTTGAATAACGACAAAACCATGCGGAACCGGGGGTGAAGGTAAAGATGTACTCACAACAAATGGCTATCAAGCTCGCTTTGCCATTTGTGGTTTTGAAAGCTGGTGAAACTGCATGTGATTTGGTCTGGAAGCTACAAACACTGCCTCTGGTCGAGGCAGAGAAATAAAAAAAAGAAGTCTAAAAGGATTTTGATTTCATTATTCCATCTTTTGTCCCTCCCAGAGAAGATTTGTGTCAGTGTGAAGCTGCTATCTATTCTATTACATTTAAATGTACTTATTTTCTCTCAAAGTGTTAATAAGATGGGCTAGTTTATCAACGACTCTGAAAAATGCTGATAAGTCAACAGTTGCTTAGTGTTAATTGCTGAAAGCTTCTCTTTTTTTGCATCAAGACATTTACAGCACTAAATTATTAGAGTACATTTCACCAGCTGCTCAGAGAGCCTGTTTGTTAATAATGATTATATTTATACTGGAAAAAAACACATTTGTTCTCCTCTCTCATACTGTGCTAATTCTATTACAGGATCACTTCAATAATGACGTCGTGATGCATAGAGAATACATGAAGCTGGGCTGGAAAAACTACCTTTATAAGCCAGACATGCATCAAATTAAACACTAATTAATTGTTTTTCAAAAAGCAATTAATTTGTGTCATTTTTCCATAAAACACACTCATAGTCTGAGTTACACTGTTTACTTTGTTACTTTGAGTATAACCATGGTATGTGATTTTAAACAAACTACTGGAGGCAACTCAATTCTGCAAACAAAAGGCAGCAGGGGGTGGTGGTGGTGTGAGGGGGAGCAGACAGGTGCGTTATGTCTCTGCCTGTCTCCCGAAAAACAAATGCTCCCCCTCTCTGTGTCTCTCTCACACTCACTCTCTCCAGCCCTTTCTTACTCACTCTCTCCCTCTCGCTATCCCTCTCTTCATCTGTCTTGCTCCATCACAAGCGCACATACCCGCGAGACCGTGCTCTCCCCGTGATAGACCATGCACCCTTTTATCTGTTTACGCACCGCTCACAGTGACCACGGCTGTGTTGGATTACGACTCAAAGGGCAAAACTTCACCCCCAACCATAACAGTCCAGTAGAAAACACCATTTCCACTCCGTTTCATCGGGATAAACCTCTCGTTCTAGCTTTGTGTTTAATGGAAATCAATCTGGGGACCACTGACTAACTTCGGGGAAAAGGGATGCGGAGCTCTCCGCGGCGCTGGATCATTTCTCAGCGCTTTAGTTGGAGCCTATTATCCTCACCTGCTTAAATATCCGAGCATTTCATCCGCGTTTTAAAACACGAGAGGATTGATTGTGAATGGACACACGAGGGTAAAAGCCCACACGCGTGCACAAACGCTGCATTCCGGGTAAAAGAAAAAAAATCTTGGTTAAACTTTCCGTTCGTGCGCCCGGCATCCGGAACCTCATGCCTATCCAGTAAAACACATCCGAAATCTGAACCAGAACAGAAACAATCACAGCTACCCCGAATTACGCAGTGCCACCATTCGCCGATGCTCGGGGTCTGCTTGCAGACAGTGAAACCACCTGATGTAATCACTCTTTCAAAACTAATTAAACATCTACTGGCAATTAACAGCAGTGAATTGTAGCACTGCAGCATATCAGTTGCCCCTCTGTAACAGCGCGCTGGATGGCTTGACGCAGCGCGCCAGTGTGGAGCGCGGTCCATCCTCTCCATCAATAAAGACCTGCATGCGAAAGGATAAGAAACAAAAGCACGTCTTACCTGTGACCATAAGGCAAAAGATGAGGTATAACGCCGTCATTTTAGTGGCTCTGGCCGCTGATTGTGTTGCGTGGAAGGATTCACTCGCTCCGTCTATGCGACTGAGCTGGTTATGGTCCACCGCGGCACCGGAATATCACCGGACAGACAAGCGCACTGGGATTCGTCTATAATAGCATCCAGTTTAAAGAAATGCCTCTGAATGGTCCGAACAGTTTGTAAACTCTCAGTTAACAATGCATCTCCATAGTTGGTAACTTTCCCCACTGCATCAGCTTCTTTTCCAGTCTCCGATCCCCCGTCACGCTGGCACACTGTGCTCTCTAACAGTCCATTAGAGAATCGGGCGTTTCAATCAGTTGGTTCGTCCACAGTCCACTTTTTAACCTGCTTCAGCATGCTGCGCCCGAAAGCGATCTCTCCTCCTCGACAGTGCGCAGTGATAAACCCCGGTGAAGTTGCCTCTCGCCCCCTCCGCTGGAGTCTCTCACTCTGTTCCCACTGTAACACACTCACTTCTTCTCTCTCTCACACACTCTTCCCCTGTCGGTCTCCTCTGTTTACTTCTCACTCCCTCTTGCCAATAGGAAATGCGCACTGACAGTCATCTGCTGAGGGGGGGTACACCAAATCTGGCAGGAGCTGAGTCGGAGGAGCCCCTCTGCCTCAGATGCTTGCCAGGGGGGCCCAGCGGCCCCCGCCCCCAGGGGCCCGCTATTGGCTGATCCGGCGTCACGGGGAGGGTATTTAAAACATTCATTAAGTTAAATGACTGTCCTAACATTTTTGGGTGGATAGGTTCACATGGAGAGCTACAGAATATAATGATGGACAGGCAATGCGGTCCATGTTTTGTAGGAAAATGTAGATACTGTTGTATTCTAGAGATATATTTTTTAAAATGGCATTTCAAATCATCTATAATATCCTATGGGAATATTACAGTATTATGATACCATTCATGGTAACTAGCTCAATATGAATCTTATTTTTCAGAATGTTTAACCTAAATCCATGTACAGTATCTTAAGTTCACCTGATAATTGCAGTGATTTAATCATGCTGAGCCTTAACAATATGAGTTGAAGTGATGTTTTACATATCAGTCACTAAAATTCCTGCTGAGGTTTAAGAAATATATCAACAGACTTCCCAGTATACAGTACTTCTGTTGTACTAAAATCTTTCCTTCTTCTGAATGGGGTTACAGAAGAACCCTTTGCTTTTGTCAATCACGGGTCAATTTCTGATTAAAAGGGAATTTAACCACTGTAAATTAGTATCCAGTTCAATCCCTTCCCTCCATTACCCAACAGATTTGGAAATTAATTAAGGTGAATTATGTGTAAGTAGTTGCATTAGAGCAGAATCAGCTGCAGATGTTTTGCCAAATGGCGAAATCATCACTTGATTCTAAAACGTCAACACCTCTGAAAGAATAAATCATTAATCATCATTATCAATTACTGGATCAAACCAGTAAAAACTGTCAGCATTACTACATTCATCAATGAACTTGTTGTCTTTTGTTAACTGAGCTTTACCCAAGCAACTGTTAGCCTATGTATTCAGTTAACTCACAAACACGTTTTTAAATTGAAGCACCTTAATAGTTTATACAGTGTAAGTTCATAGACTTATTGAATATTTTTGCAAATCATTTTCTTTGAAGTTGACTCAAAACATACTTTTTTCAGGTGCAGTTTGATCTAAAATGAGCCTATTGTTCATTGTCATACAGTGGGCGCTAAAATGAACAGAAGAGAACAGAATCATTATCATATTTCAACAAAAGCTAAGGCTTTTATAAAGAGATGAAAACAGTGCAGTCTATCAATTGCCTGTGGCTGTTTATAGGCTTGTTCTTTGATGTTGTTCATTAGTTATTCAAGGATCTATTGATTAACCAAAATAATAGGCCTTGCAGTCATCTAGTTAATCAGTCTTTCGCGTGTATGTGTATTGTACCAAGCAACGACTTAATTTAATGTTAACACATCCCCCCTTCACACACACACACAAAGACACACACACATGCACCCTGTTAACTCAACCAGGTGGTTAGTGCTCCACAAGACTGTGAAAAATTCATCAAAGTGTGTAAATTTGGACACTGAGGACTTCATCATGTGTGGATTTCGGAAAACATCACGCACAAAAATAAGAGTCTTTCTTTTTGACATTTCGCGCTGCATTTAATTAAAGGCTGAACCACACAATGATTAGGGCTCACTCCTCATGAGGGTTCCCCCCAAACAGTAGTTTTCAAACCCCGGGGCTGGCCTTCCTGTTTATTGCCTCCCTGTAATGCAAACATAAGGGTCCCCTGCCAGTAAACACATGTTGATGGAAGAAACAGCTTGCACAGCTGGGAAGCCAAGCCAGGTTAGTGTGAGTGAGCACATGGGTAAATGAGCGTGTCTGAATGTGTTTATGTGAGTGTGTTTGTGTGCATGTGTGCAGATCCTTGTTTTTTTTGTTTTTTTTTTACATATGTCAGAGTGCGATTTAGGTTGTGTGTAGGTGCCCGAATGTGAGAGATAGAGAGTGCTAAAAAGAAATTATGCTTTTTGTTTGTGTGTGTTTGTAGGCCACGTGTGAAACCATCAATGAGTGACTGAAGGCGGGGGGCTCGGGTGAGCAGTAAAACAGCAGGGTGCCTCCACCAGTTGTGCTGTGATAATAAAATCAACATCCATTGTGCAAAGTCTGTCACTGGGCATGATGCTGTGATTGAAATGTATGATCTCCTATGGCTCACACAGATGGACAGATAGACGAGGGCAAAACAGATGATACATGCACTAGAATCAGTTTGAGCCAATAGTCTTAATTATGCCGGCCTCTGTGGCATCAAATGGAGGGCGCCCATACTCCCCAAGCTTTTGAGTGTGTGAATAATTTATAAATAAAAAGGGGGTTTTCAGCTGTGGGTTTATTAATAATAAATATGGTTTGATATTTACTAAACTGTTCAGAGGGAGAAAGGGGTGACAGTTAAGCCGTCGTTTGCATGGTAATTGTAAGGAGGTAATAAATAAGGCATGAAGTGGAGATATATGGAAATGTGATTCACAGGGAAATGAGAATAATTTAACAAAATATTATCCCAGTCCCTATTTGACCCGGGGTCAATTAAAAAAGAGATGTCAGTCGTGGTGAACGGCATGCTGGGCCTTAAAATTACAATCGCTTGCTTTCTCTTTTGTCTGGCTGGAAAGCGGATCTAACGTTCAAGTGGAGGAAAATGTATTCATACTGACACAAACCATGTGTTTAGTTTGAATGAATATTAAACTGAATAAAATCAACCTCATTATCAAGCACAGGAAAAAGAAGACATTTCTCTCTCAAAAGTAAACTTGGCAGAAGTTGAGGAACGTGAGTTTTGTTTCAAAACCTTCTAATGTTATGGGAAAAGTCCACCTAGTTTTCAATGAAAATACATATTGTACATACATTATAAAACATTTTATATAAGGATATGAAATGATCGTGTTTTATTGTCAAAACACACACTAATCATTTTGCCCTAATTGAATTTGTATCATAATTAATAAGCCTAGTCTGGGGATTTGAAATATAGCCTGCTAGATTGATGAATATTAACGTCCTGCTCTATATACTGCAGTGTATATCCATGTTGCGGTGTTTGGGTTCCTCTAGGGGTCTAAGGTTTACGCTGCCATCCATATGAGAAACATTACACCAGCTTTTACTGTAATTGTGATATTGAATGTTGAGCTGATCTGTGTCAACCATAACTCTAAATGCCGCTACAAGCTCATAACTCATAAGGACATATACCTTTGCTAGGCAGTGGTATCCATCTGCCCAGCTTGCGAGCAATTCAAAACCTGTCTCCTCTCTCCCATTCCAATAATATGACGTCAGTCCACTGCACTGGTTTGAAATTTGCAATTAAGCATTTTCTTTATGTGTGATTGACGAGCAGGAGGAGGGCCATTAAAGCTCAACATGGACCTGGGGCTCACTCTGCAGTCTATAGGACTATTTCCAGCCTCATATCAAATCCATGTCCTCTGCCCTAATATCAGAATATGACTCTGGCCACCCATGGATTTTGTTTTTGTCTGTAATGAAAGTCTCTCTGGGGATCTGGGTGAGGGATTCTTTTCCTCGGGGGTCAAGGAGAGGTTGAGGCTTCTGGTTCAAGCTGCGCTTAGAAAAGGGTGTGGATTACAGGAATGTGGCTGTTGAACTCAGTTTCTACAGATATATAGAAAAGATCTGCAGTCTGACATTACAGTAGTCATGGCTATGGTGACTCTAAGGTATAGGGCTCAGATGGTGATAAAGTCATCACGGCAAAAAGGAGGTGAAGCCAGGTACTCTGATGCATATTTATAGGATAAAGACCAAGGTTTAGACAAAACTGACAGGTTTTGAGCTGCGATGAAGATAGTTTTGTCATCATTTAATAAAAATGCATCACAGCTAAAAAAGCAATGTCCCCTCCTTTTTGCAAGCCAGCACTTCATCAACCTTGTGTGTGTTTTCACCCACTTCTTCAATAAAGTGATTGCAACATCCCCAAAATTTAAGATCAAATTGGCTGGGTCCTTGGCCAGCCCAGCCGTGTCTTCGCTGATAAGTACAGCAGTAAGCTGTCTAAAATATTCATGCACTGATGCAGAGTTGTTGTCCCTCGATGGGCCTCACCATGTGCAACATCTGTTCCTGATGTCATGCGCGTTCCTGTGTGCCAGAAATGCCCTGATGGCGTCCGTGGCATCTCTGCCGCGCTAAGCCATGTCCAGACACATACTGCTCCACTCAGCCACGATAAATATCTGAGACAACGATAGTGATCCAGTCGCCTGGACAGAACTATTGAACACTTCTGCTAATCCATACACATAGATTAGCCACTGCAGTCTCACACTGAGATCAGCAATTCTGCCACTCACTGATGAATGTGTTAGTTGATTGTTGGCTCTATCAACAGTTCATGATTATTTGGCGAATATTCCTCTATGACTCCTTACACAGTGTAACACACTCTTATGTGTTATGATACAAAATACTTAATAAGCTGCAAACACATTAAACTGCAAACACGTTAATGCAGTGACAGTGTGATGACTATAATTACATTCTAACATTGTGCTTTTATTAATGCAGCAGTCAGAGCCTTATCATAACATTAAAATGCAAGTTAAAGGTAAGTAGCCACATGATTTTGACCAATCCTCAGTTGACAGTGACCTCATCATGTCTATGACATGAAAGACAGACGATGAGAGGGACAGAGACAGAGTCAGCAAAGTCAAGGTGAATCCTGTCCTGGGTGCAGTGTCCATACTAGGCCACAACTACAGTCACAGCTTTCTTCACTGGGCTCGCCTCGCTGTCCGCTGACAATCACATGAATAGGCCACGACTGGCTGCTTGTTTTGTGTCATGATCCCTTGCTGCTCATGCTGCTGAAAAAATAAATAACCCAGCTCTGCACTGCTATAAATAATGGATGACTCGTCCACTGTCACTTTTCATAGCATGTCAAGCCACGGCCTGGCCATTATTAGGGTCTGTCCTCTTCCCCTTTCTGCGTCTGACTCCAGTTTTGTTGTTGTTCTGGTCGACTTGCCTGCACACCTCCTTGCTGGGTTGGCTGTCAGTCTTTCTCTGGGTTAGTGCAGTTGATGGTTGCCACAGAGAAGAAAGAGATGCTTTGGGGGCATGAAACAAGATGGGTAACACAGCAAGCCTCCGCTAGAATAGCAATAGCGGGAAATCTGCCTTGCCCTGGAACAGGTAGTTAAGCACTTTCAGCTAAGATGTCATCCATCTGCTTGCGTTAGATAACCTGTGCTAAGGTGCCGCCAGGGCTGTGGTTAGGGATTGACCTCATCATCTTGACACAGACTTTCTGTCGCCCTCGGACCTAATGAAAAACTCACAGCATTGCTTTAAAGTCGAAAACAGGTCTACACCCCTGGCGCAAAAGATGAGACTGCTTACTTAAACAGACACACAGTATGCCCCGATCCACCCATCCAGCAGGAGAAATCATGGATTATTTACATATGCAGCTGTGTCTAAGAAAAATGAATGAGGAACATCTGGCTGAAGGGGGGATATGAGAGAAAGATATGAGAAAGATTTAGTCATTTGGCCTCTGTAACACAAACATGAGGGTGTGTTGAGGAATCAGAGGAGGATGTTGTTTTAGGGGGAGACCCTAAGAAAGTAAAAACTGTTTTCACTCCTTATCGGTTTCAGCTCTCTGTTTGTTCAAAATGTGCCTCGGTGCCACGAGGCCAGGCCTGAGGCAAGTGTTGTCCACCAGCAGCTCTCAGCTCCCGCAGACTGAGCCAGTCTCTCCATCTGCAGAGTAATAGCATCAAATCAAGGCCTGCAGCAAACAAACCCTGACAGATACTCTCATTTGGGATTCACTTTGGGACAGCTGTGGTGCCATCCAAAAGGGGGGACGGAGAGGGGGAAGCCAGCAGTCAGTAATGTATGCAGAGTGTCTGCACGTCCTGGATGACAGCAACACGAGCGCTTGTCACAGGAGACATCAGTTCTACTTAGTCACAGCGCTGCGGGGCAATCCATATGACTGCAGTGCTGTGCGAACTCTATTAATAGTTATCTACCTTTCAGGAGTTATTATGCTGAGTAGGGGATGACAGAGGAATATAATGGATGAAGTCCCAAATGAGGGAAGGAAAAAGGGTCTGTTGAGCATCTTTTGTGCCACTCGGCCTGTTACAACTTAAGAATCCTCCTCCAATCTCCTCTCTCACCCTACTCCTGTTAGCCTGTGTGGCTGGGCAGTCTGGTGCCAGACCCACAGTTTATGTGAGAGGCATAATAAGGATTAGTTATGGGGCAGGAAGGGGAGAGGGAGGAGAGGGGGAATGGAGGAAAAGATCAGCAGAGGTGGGGTGCAGAGGAGGGACTGAGAGCGAGCAAACGAGATAGATGGTAGAGAGTGGAAAAGGAGGGTGGGCAAGATAGGCGGGCTGCTGGAGACTTGTTAAAAATCAAGGTCCTGAGTTGGCCACGGTTAATTTTTCATCATACTCCTAAATTAAAAATGTGGACGGTCATCACTTATTTGTCAAATTGTCTTAGCTCAAAAGGTGGATGTCACATTGGGTTTGCAAAAGGTCAGGGGAGCCAACCCGGCGGGGAGGAAGAGAGTGGATCAAAGACTGCTGATCCCACCAAATGCCCTGCAAAACTACCTTGTTTAAGGGGCATTTACTCCAAATGGAGTTCCTGGACTGTTACACTAAGTGGAGATGACATGATTTAAAATGTAACATCTGGAATGGATTTGGCATACTTATTCAACATACCTTCACGGTCCTACATGGATATAGCAAAGATATAAACAAAATATACCACAGCATACTTATATCCCCTACTTAAGTCTGAAAAGCCTGTAAGTTAATACCCATATGCTCTAAATCAATACCACATTCCTTTCAGTGTAAGCATAAATATGTATCTTACTTTTCCTGTGATTATCATAACTACTCACATTTGCAATAATCGTCTCATGGTGCTTCTCCATTGCATGAATATTTAGACATACTATAATGTAAAGTGAATCCATTAGACTGTAGATTATCTGACTGACTGTTGCTGTCCATCATTCCTCTCTCATCATTCCTCGCTCTCTGTGTTCTTGTTATTTTGGTGTTCTTTGGAAGGAAAAGCAGCATGTCTAAGGGAAAAACCATGCAAATACACAGCTAGAATAATCAACCTCCCCTGGCGGTGCTTAGTGTGCCTCATTTCCAAGATTTCCAAGATTAGAAAGAAGGAAAAAATGATAGACTGGTGTTGCTCCTACCTCTTCAAAATTGCAAATGTGTAGATCTATGGATGAGTGCTTAGCCCACAGCTGCCAGCCAAAGGAGAGAGAGACACAACGGTCCCTTGTGTTCGGGGCTAAAGACTGGCCAAGAAAGGGAGCTAAAGATCTACTAGTGTACCTCAGCTGTCTTAAGGGTCAATAGATCCTTTCCATCCCACTAAATGAGCCTATAGCCCCCACTGTTCTGCCACAGACAGGTCAGCATTGGTAAATCAATGTTATGAAAGACAACACCAAGTTTTGTCTTTCATTCATTCATCTCTTCATCTCTTTGAAAATGTCAATCGTAACTTCAACTATTCAACAACAGATATAAGCTCAGATTTTGTTGTTTCATGTTTCAATAGGAAACAGCAGCACTAAAAGAAGAGGAGGAAAGAACCAGATCTGCGCCATTGAAAACATGGCCTTTGTTTTGTTTTTACACATCTGCAGAACTGGTTCCTCTCGCTTCCTTCCCTCATTTCTCCTCGATGGGCTCAGGATAAGCATCTGTTACTGGGGACATCTTGGAAGATAGGGCAGCCTGACAGATTGTGTTTGAAGATGAGGAAAAGGTTGTTTTGATTCAAAAAAGAGGTGTGACTTCCCACATAGGCTTCCCGTTAGTCTCCTGACCTAGCCTAGTGGAGGAGATAACAAATTATGATTTTCAGTGGAGATTGTGTTGGAGGATTGTAGTTAGGATTGGAAAACTGTAAAACACCTGTTTGTTTTTGTCTGCCAAAAATGTTTTTTGCAGCATAGAAATCACCCAACTGGTATTGTTGTCTCTGATCATTTCTATGATGTAAAACAGAATGAGTTGTTATGTGAATCTTCTAATCTTGTTGTAGGCTATTTAAATTTGGAAAAAATCTACAAAATGTAATAATATTGGTAATATTTCATCCGCATCTGCACATCCAGCTCATGGGGACTGCTAGAGTCGTGCAAATGATGAACTCATTTTCCTGCGAGACCAGATTTAAAGCAGTTAGTCTGCGTATTGTTTGGGTTACACTGCTCTCTTATCAGCTCTATTATTAGCTGGCCACTCGCTCTCTGCAGTTGCCTTCCTTCCAGTATTTCCTGATTGCATTTTTCATCCCTGTCTCAACTGCGTCCCCAGTTCTTGTGTGCTGTGTACTTTCCCTGGCAGTTCCTGTAAAAGGCCTCGTCCTCACCGTGATTAGAACTGTTTTTAGAAAATAGGATCTGAGAGGAAGTTCATCATGCCCTTGCTACACCAAAGCAACATGCCCTGAACTTCCGTTGAGACACACCCCAATTACCTCTTTGACTTAATTATATTTTACACAGGAGGTTATAAGCCAAGGTTGTGCCCTGGTGTCTGTCAAAAGCACAGCCAACAACACATGGATTACATGAATTGTCGACCAGTGTTCCCAAACCATTATACCTGGTAGAAAATGAAAGAGGTAGGATGAATTGAGACCTTATGTAAATATTAGTGTTATTATTTCATGGCTTGGCACAGACTTTCATCCCAAGTGACTCACAAATTCTAGAACCTATTTGCAAAGCTGAGCTTTGCACCAGAGAAATGCAGGTAAAGTACATTGCTCAAGGGTACAACCGTTCCACATAATACGTGTTGTATTAAAACAGGTTGTGCTCAAATTAAGTGGACCCATGAATTGAAATGAAAAAGGGCCCCTTTTGAGAGGAAAATAGATTAGTTTTGCTGATAGATGATCACTTGAAAGCCCTGTGATGTGAATAAGTAAATTTTGACCAGTTGCAGTAAAGCTGATTTATATCAGTTAAGATGTTGTCCTGAGGGCCACTGCAGGGGGGTGGGGGATATGGCAATTTATCCATGAATACATCAAAGCCTGCTAAAGTGGCTTATTGCTACAGATATGCTTTTTCATTGTTTACATTGTATAACCTAATTTAGTTTGCTGAGAGGAATTCCTTAACAGAGTTTTAGCTTTACATTCTTAAGACTGTTAATGTCAAGTTAGTCAAGTTAGTAACATAAATGTATGCATTTGCCAAACACTTCTCCCTATGCAAGTCTGGTGCAGTACTGACCTTTTAATAAAATATAGTTTACAGAGATCCCTGTGGTACAATTCATTATTGTTGTAACACTAGCTCAAGTACCATAGTGGAAGCTAGAAATTGTGGTTCCCCTCAACCAAAACCTGCTCATTATTGTCCATGTGAACAGCTTGTCTGATTCATTAAGTGTTTCCCGCACTATGTGCTCAAGAGACACAGAGAAAGCAAAGAAAGAAGGAACTGTAAGAGGGAGGGAGGATGATGGTAGGTTGTGGTTTAGCCGGAGCGTGCTTGAAGTGAAATATGATTGATTAGTGCATTCTTGGGTTGACATGCCCTCACTGCAGCTGAAACCTGTTAACTCAATGTGCACGGACTGGGCCGAATGAAGAGTCAAACCTGTTGTGACTGCCACATGGCAAATATCATGGTTGGCTGGCCAGGCCACAGCTCAAGTAGGGTAGGAGGGTATAAACAAACAGTCTACTATGGGATTCAGGGTGTGTGTGACACTGCATGTCCATGTTTGGCAGAGTATGCATATGTGTGCCTGTGTTTGTATTCGTATGGATGCATGTGTGAAATGATGGGCTGTATTTTTCCTTGGTTGACATGAAACATAATACAACATGACAGACGCCGAGTGTTCCTTAACATCTGTTTGCACATTTTAAACAAACATGGCATTGTGCAAATCTGACCAGAGACAGACGCAGCTACATCCTGTGGCTTACTGAAGGAAATGAACCACGGGAATGTAGTAGTACATGGCATATTACATTCAGAGTTAATGTCACCAGCTTGAGTTGTCTTTGTTGGATCACTATACCAAATAGGTTCTTTTCTACTCTCTTCATTAATCCTAGACGGGTTAATATGGATTTAACACATCTCTGGCAAAGGTCAGATTAAATCAATCTTGGTAAAGCCAGAGTTTGGTCCTAGTGAGGCTGGGAAAATACAATAAGAAACAACGTGATGCAGGGTGTGAGCCTATCTGTCAGCAGCCATTAGCGGTCACATCAAAGCCTCAATGAAATCAGAGTCTTGCTGAGAGCTGTCATTATAGGGCTGTTTGAG
Organism: Oplegnathus fasciatus; assembly: GCA_003416845.1. Classification (NCBI taxonomy): domain Eukaryota; kingdom Metazoa; phylum Chordata; class Actinopteri; order Centrarchiformes; family Oplegnathidae; genus Oplegnathus; species Oplegnathus fasciatus. Next base: position 961,709 of record NTHP01000035.1, read on the forward strand.
AGTCTGCAGGGCCAGGTTCCAGATCTCCCTCGATCCCACAGTGCTCTATGGGGACCAGTGCCTCTGCTGCAGCAACCGCCGCTCGGTATTCATTCAACTGGGCCAAGTTCACACCGGTTTCTGCCACTAATTAGCGAACAATAAGGTGAGGAAGGGAGGCGTTTTGAATTCATGATGGTATCAGAGAGGTTATTTAAATCACTGCTCCACAGGTGTCTTTATCTCTATAATGAAAGTGGCATTAGCACATTTCCTCTCCTCAGCAGGAAACCGTAATGATTTCTCACACACAAAGACGAGTAAAATATACCTTTTCCCATAAAGGTGTTAAACTTTGCTCTTTATACTGAAGTGGATGATTTCAGGTGAACTATCACTCTTCGCACTCCCAAACCCCTGAGCATGGCTGAATGGGCTTGAAATGTTAATTCATAAATACATGCTTGCATAATTCACCACAGGAGAGTCAGGTGTCACACAGCTTCACATGCTGATTTCAGAGAGTTCCTGTCCACATTATACAGCCACAGACACAGGAATTTCAGCCATGCCCGGCCAGTCTGTCTAAACATCTGCGTCTGCAGCTTTATGGGTGGCCCAGTGCAGTGAGGACAATCATTGTAATCTTGACCATGGTTGGGGAAATAGTAGCTCACCAGGAGTTCGGTGTGGCTGTCACAGGAGTCCATGCTTGACAGGCTCGCACTTGAAAAGTCCCTGTGCTGTGAGCGACTGTCCTCTCTCTCCTGTCTACCCCTTATCGGCTCCCCTCAGCCCCTGCCACACACACACATTACTTTTCTTCACCCATCACACAATAGTGTGCTGCAACAACTGTCTCCCTCGGCCACCTCTGTTCCCTGCCCACTCAGGGAAGATGACATGTGTTTGATGGCCAAAATCACTGCACTGTCTACCTTCTCTGTCTCCTCAGCAGCAGGCACACCACGGCCTGAGGGTGGGGGTGTGGGTTGGGGGGGGTCTGAGTGAGTGGCATGTTTGTACTGCTCAGCGCCTTCAGAAGAGATTTAATGTAGCTGATATGTTGTTTTGTTTGTTGCTTTGTACGTCACTCTTAATTAGCTCCATGGACAAACAGTTCAAATGTGCCCCCTCAAAGCCACTACAGCTAATCAGGAATGCTGAGGAGCCAGAGATGAAGAGCAGAATGACGCTGACCTCAATAAGTCAGCTGGTGTTGCATTTCTTATTGTTTACTCTCACTGTTCCACGCACTGGTGTGCATGATCATGCTTAAGGCTCTTCGCATATTTGAACTCTGCTTTATGTCCATAGTTATTTCTTATAGAATTAGTTGGGATGGGGAACAAATTAAAACGGCTAAAAAAGCCTTGTGGCTTTTTGTTGAAAGGATGGAAGCTCATTATGGGGAAACAGACTGAACCTTGGCCGCCCACGCCATTCATTTGGGGAGCCATGAGGCTCATTATCCTTTTGGAGAGACTACAGGTCAGGGCACCACAACCTGCCCTCTGCAATCGCCACAGCAACAAGACCCGCAGAACTCAGAGGTGACGTTAGACAGCACATTACGGTCTTTTGCTGTTATCTTATTTGCGAGTGAGCCAACAAGCTAAGATGAGATGAGAAGGATGAGATGAGAAGAGGCGACAGCCGCCAGTCACTATGAGCTTACGTGATTGATGGTGGTAATGCCGTGTGTTTAGGGACATCTGCATCACTAGTCCTACTGTTTCTTAAAGGTTTTGCCCTTATAGGTCCTGACTTGGTGCAATGTCCCACAGCTTCATGCACAAGGGTAAGACATTTAATTCACTGAAATTTGGGATTGATAAATGATAGTAAGTTCTACTTTTACCATGCAATCAAATTATAATTACTATAATACACTTCTTTCATCTGCCTGAGTTGTAGGTGAGTGGGTGGGCCTCAAACTGACACAGGCACACTTGAGCTGATAAAAGGCTTGGCTGAGGCCATATTTAGTTATTTTAATTCAAGGAGCACACAGAGGAACCTGCTATCATTGTTTCTTTGGATTACAGAAGACATTTTTTTTTAGCATTGATTGTACCCTGGATGCCTTATTTACTTCAAATCCTCTGGAACAACAACAAAATGAAAGTGAAATCAATGTGAAGGAAAATAAAAGTCCAAATAGTTCTTTGGTCCACATACTTTAACGCATATCCCAGTACAGAGATTTCTTAACACACCACTAGAAGAAGTGTTAGAAATTCTCCCTATTTACATGATCCTTCTAATCAGATAGCCTATGCACTGGGTATGAACCAAAGAGCCCAAGCAGAGTAACAAGAGGCAAATAAAGGACCCAGACCCAGACTCCAGCCTACTTCAGGGTTCTTGCCTCTGTGGAGCTCTACTTTGTGAGCATGTTTATGGCTGTAATGGGTGTGAGAGGCCTGATAATGCTCCCGAGAGTCTCGCCCACACACTGAAGAACTTAATATTATGGCCATACAGATGATGAAAAGAAAGGATGTAATGGACAGGCTGCAAGGTCTTTATAATCTACCTGCCAAAGCACATTCGGTGTCTAGCCCTCAGAGTCATCCTGCTCCTCCACTCCAAGTGAACTTTCCATGCCATGTGTCATAATGAGGAAGCAGCCAAGCTTGCATGCTCCTCTCGCGTCCACCAATTCCTTCGTAAACTGACAGCTGACTGTTGCCAACTTTGCCCGTTACTCATGTTCTGTCTGCCCAGGAGCACAAGGCTCTTGAATGGCTCTTTGATCCTCATGCTTTCACTGATATGCTGTGCACAGGCTCTTTTGAACACCACTAGACAACAAATTCTCTGTTTTTTACAATACAAGTTTTTAACATACAATTAACACTGACGTTGCATTTCAGAGGCTTGAACAGTTTAATCTGTAAGAGTTACTCATCCATAAATCTTACCATAATGTTACAACAATCTTAAATAAAACAGAAAAATATATTTTCAATAGTGAAAAATCCATGGCACTTGCCGTTACTCTGGCAACACAGCTTTTTTGTATTTCACCTGTCTTCCGTCCTTGGGTTAAACAAATCAGTAGCAGAGTTCTGCCATGGGCACCAGCTGTTTTTATCAGTTTGTTGCTATTGGAAATGATGGCACTTAGACTCAAGGGCCCTTTCTTAGCTCTGATAGAGCTAGCTATCTATTCTGAGCCTCTTGGCTCTTTCTATACCCCTGCTAACAGTATGGCCACAATCTGCCCTTATCAGTAACCCAAACATGGTCCCCTCTCGGAGTCTGGCTCAAGGGAAAGGGATGGAGGGAAATGGTGGTTTGGATCATGTTTATGATTCCCGCTCTTGCTGCCCTTTCCTGCTCCCCACCCTCCCGTTCCCTGAATCCCATGGCTGACTGATAATGGAACAAAGCTGCTGTCCACTCATCTGTGTGTGTCACATGTCCTGCTCGAAGCCCCCCTCAGTTATGGTGAATCATCTGCGACAGAGTTACTGGAGCACACGGTCACTCTGCCCCCTGGCTCTGCCTTGGCAGTGCCAGTGCTGAATCCATCGCCTGCCCAGGGAGAGTAAAGAGAGGGAAGGCAAGACTTTGCTGAGATCTCCCCTCCCTCTCCCCTGAAGCTCAAGCCTGCATTGGTGGCCCTGTCTGAGGCTGTTTGCTCTTAATTGAGTTGCTCACTCAGCCACTGGCCTTGGGGGACACCTCTGTGTCACTTCCTATGATTAACCTAAATTTCATCCATCGTCCAGGACTGCTGCCAGATCTGGTAAGGCCAAGAAGTATGTGTTGAGACATCCACAATAAAAGAGCAAGGAGAGGAAAAGGAAAGGGGTGAGTAGAAGGCCAAGGTAAGATTTGATGATGGTGGCAGAATAAATCCACCCATTAATGTGCACATCTATACATAAAACAGAGAAGTGAAGATGAAGATAATTAGGATACCAGGTAAAAGATCCAACTTTCCTGCCTCAGCAGAAGCTATACTGCATTGATGTCGCACAGTCTGCATTGAGCTGGTCAAGTGGATTTAAAAATGGCCTCTTGTCATACCGAGTTCCACTTAACAGCATTGGTGCAGACCAATTTGGGCTTTTTAGCTCTGGCCTAGCTCCAGGGGATAGGATGGTAATGTACGGGGCTTTCTGTGAGTTTGTCTTAGGCTAGGTTGCTCATTTCCCCAGTAAGTAGCAGGAGATCAAAGGCAGTGAGTGAAGAGCCATTCTGTCCAGTTCTACACTGGGCCAATCAGACCTTTCATTTATTGGCACTCCAAGAAGCTGTATAAATCACGTCAACCAGCATCGACCAGAGCTTTAGTCATGAACAGTAGCTCACAACAACACATGGATTTGCTGCTGTCTTTGATAAATGTGAAGTTATTTAACAGCTTTGATGGCCAACCATCGGCGAGTACCATTGTTTTCCTTTTGGGTTTTCACAGCTTTTCCTTGTGCTCTCACTTGTTTTCTTTCTCACTTGCTTCCTTTTTCATGCCTATTTTGTTTTCCAAACACTTGTGTGCGTCGGCAGCCCTCTTCCTGCCAAGGCACTCATGGAGAAGTGATAGGCATGGGGAGTCTGTGGGCCAGCAACCATGAAATAAATATGGATGGTCATGAGTGAGATGAGCGAGGATCATCTGTTTTGCCATCTGCTTGTGCGAGAGCGTGGATGTAATGACTGTAGTCCTGCCTAGCCCAGTGAGCCCTCCGTTGCCGGGAAGGCGCTTGACAGAAAACGCACACTTACTGGGTCCACAAACACACACACCATGCATGTACATGTACACATTCATTCATGCATGCACACACACAATTGCACAAAGAAAAACCACTTATACTGTACACAGTCAGTTGTTCCCCCTAAAGGGTACAGTACACACTGGTGCCTACACACAGAGCCACAGAGCCACATAGACACAACAGCACAGTAGTGGCTTGGCGTCCCTACTAGGCTCAGGTACAAAGCCTGGGCTCCTGTGTGTGTTCAACTGCCCTGCCTATTCTGTGAGCATCTGGCCCACCGTGGCCATTAGAAATGACAGGTTGACAATTGCCAGGCAGGATTGGTGTTGGTGATTGTTCAGCTGGCAGTGTCCTACCATGTGACAGTCTGTTAGTGTCTCTGCATGAAGAACAACATGGGACTTGTGTTCGTAGCACCCTGGGCATTGAGGGGAATAAAAAGCTGCACCAATCCACCACCACCAGTAACTCCCCCACCACCCGTACGCTCTGTCCCCCAAGCAGACAATCCTCTTTTTTCCTTGGATGGCTTCGTCGCTGAGGGCTGGTAATAGTATGAGTGTATGTTTATAAAAAAAAAGAAAGGAAAAAAAACAGGCTGTTGAATTATACATATTCCTTATGGAGGGTGACACAGTAGGAGCTCTCAGAATCAATCTTGACGCTTGGATGGAATCATAGAGCGCAGAGAAAATGGCAAACATTGCTGTGGCTCAATGGCCTGATGCTCTCATAAATATGTTTTTATGGCCCTGAATGAGTTGGGGCACAGAGATGTTTGGTGCTCATAAAGGTGTGTGTGTGTTAGACTGTACAGTATAATGCTTCATACTAGAGGTTATAAAACATCCTAATTTAATTAGCTTATACAACATGAAAATCAATAGCATGCCAATCATAGTTTAGCGTGATATACATCATAAATCAGGAGTTCGGTGTAGGAAAAGGACTTGATTGCTGATACTATCTTGTTTCTCAGTCTGTCTTGCAGAGGATGCCATTACTACTGTATTGACCATTTGCACAACAAAGTTACAAATGCATCTAATGCAACACAACACTCTCAAATCAAATCCCGGCTCATTTACTGGATCCTCTGTGGAGAAATTGAACATTCTGCTGCCTCTGATTTTTCATCCATCCTTTGGGTTAAGCGTTGTCTTGGGAACTCGGAGAAAAGCAGGCGGCTGGGGGTGGAGTGGGGTGAGGGAGACTGTTAAGAGGCTCTTGAACTATAGTCTACTGTCAGTGGAGAGTGCTGAATGAGAAAACTGTCCAAGAGGAGAAAAGAGAAGCAGAAGAAGCAACAGATTCATGGCTGGGATGATTTGTTTTGCTTGTCTACACCCCCTCAAGCTGCTAGCCTCCACTATCAATGAAATACACTTGAGCAAAACCAAGCATAGCTCCATGCCATGTACAAAGTCATGGGATGGAAGAGTTAAAGCTGCTTTACCACTGGCCATGTAGCTTTTCTGCTCTCTGTGTTGTTTACAGTCTCTGTTCCCAAGTTCCCTGTTTCTTTTTGTCTGATTAGGAATTTCACAATGTTCTCTTTGGTAGAAAAAAAACTCTGTGTACAGAGAAACAACGAAGCAGCCATCCCTATTCAGCTGTGATGTTTTTCTCCCTTATTCAGTTTGAAGCTTCACCAACTGGCACACTATACTGCTTTTTTCATGTTGCCCTGGCATTTAAGCTACAGCGAAAGCACTCTTTGAAATCTGTGGCTAAAAAAAAAAAGTTGTATGTGTGGCGGCCACAGGACACACCACTATGTTTTGAACCTGTGTAATTTGGTGATTAATGTTGACCCTGTCTGCCCTATACCTTATTTATCTCCGTTTTTATTGAACCATAGGGAATCGCAAAGACTGCAGAAACTCTGACTCTGGATGCCGGTAGTGCGTGAGTATGATGCAAAGGGAGTCTCATACCTCTTCCCAGGCCGTTCTTTTATGCCCTTTAGCTCTCTGATGATTCACCTGCCAATAATCAAACGTGCCTCACTTTCATGTCTTGTATGCTCCAATAAAGCTTGATAACAAGTTGTGGATTTAAATAGTACAGGCCAAAACCCTGGCACCAGCTCTATCCCTCGTTCCACATAGGGCTAGAAATAGCCAAGATCTGGCCCAAAACGTCACAGGGAAATTGGGATTAAGTTCAGCTTGATGTCGCCCATCTCTCCACTGCCCAGATTTCCACTAGCACTTTCCCAGCAGCTCTCTCACATCTTTGTGGGTCACATCACAGAATTCCTGTCATCAAGGGCGGCGGGTTTTAACGTCAGGGACTGTGATATCTCCTCCCCAAACCCTTCCCTCTTCCTCTTCCCTTCCACCGATAACAGCTAATCCTTGCCTCACATTAAACTGTGACCAAGATCAATTAAAACCCTGCCTCACCCCGATAGCAATCTCCCTCCGCATCAGCCAATGGTGAGAGAAGTTTGTGTGTCTGTGTGTGTGTGTGTACAGTATGTGAGTACACATGTGCATGTGCCTGACTGTGTGTGTGTGTGTGTGTTGAAGGAGAGAGCTATAACAGAGAGTCATTTCCATCCTCTTCAGTGGGTTGCAGTCGGTTGCCAAGCCGCAGGGAGAGCCTGCCATTGATTTTCATCGCCTCTTAACAGAGATGAAAGACAATAAAAAACAATAACAGTGATGATCACAACACTGCTGGCCATGTATGCATATAGTGATTATCCATATCTTAATTAGTATTCTTTCCTTTGTTGTAATTATTTTTATTTGGCACTGGTCTTATCATTGTTATGAATTCTGTAAAGAAAATGAATAATGCTTAGCGTGTTCGTATGTGTGTTTGTGTGCAGCTGTGCCAATACAATACCGCCGAATGTGGGTCCGCACCCCATATTGTTCCTCCTCTCATTTCTCATTTTTGGTTCAGTCCAATGGAGATCTCTCACACAAAGGGGATTCTCCCCGCCTATCGTTTTTATTTAGAAAGTTGAGTGTAAGTGGGCAGTATTTTCTTTTGCGTATGGTGTGCCAGTTTCATGGCGCAGAGTTGTTTCCAAAACCATTGGCATCATAGTGAGACTGGTTGGCAGAAATGGAAGGCTTGGTCCTGGGGTGCCAAATGTGCTTTGGCATGTGAGATGGAGGGTTGGGTAGTGGGAAGTGGGGGACGCCATGAAGGTAGAGGATAGGGAGGGGATGATAGTGAGCACGGCAGGACAGGGCGGGAATAGAGGCGGAGTGGAGTCTCAAGCGTGCAGAGTGGCTGCCAAGCCGACTGTCATGTTAGCCACTGGGATTGGCTGCTGTGGGCCTCAGGTTGTTTTGGTGTGTACATCAAAAGGACAGGCTGTGAACATGAAAACACAACTCATTTTTCCCCCATCTATCCCATCTTTTGCCTTTCCTACACTACTTTTTTCTCTTGCTCTTAGGCTCTCTTTTCGTCTTCTTTCCCACGAGAGGCACATCCAAGGTGCTGCAGAATCTTTGAGCTCTGGAGGAGAGACAGCATGCCTGCAGGGTTGCCACGACAAAGTGCAGGAAAGACCCGGGAGAGGAGAGGAAAGGATGGAAGTGGAGAAGAGAGGTGGCCAGCAGTCTGAAAGACAGAGGCCTAACTATTGTGTTATCAGTGATGACAGAGGAAATGTGTCCACCATATTTTCAACAGAACAGATGACCCAGGAAAACTAAACACAAGCTTCTCACTGCATCACAAACCACAAGAAAAGTACCATCTGCTGCCATTTTCACCCTCCTTCAATTGTGTCTGTGTTCCGTCTTTTGCACTGCTGTCAGCACTGTTTCAATTACATCCTGCAGCTTATGTCTATAGTCGATTACACCAGCTTTGTGTTCATGTGTAAGGCTGCCGGTTGACTTGTGTTTGTAGGCTATGCAGGGCTTTCTTCTTTTATTGTCTCGTCCAAAGACAATGGTGTTCTTGGCCTGCGAGCAGTTTCCACCCCTTCGCACCGCAGTGCAAGAATTAAGTTGTGAATGATCCAAATTCAGAACAAAGAGATCCAATTTTGATTCCTTAATGTTGTTTTTGTTTTCTTCCCTTTTTGTACCACACTTTTTATTTTTAGTTGGTGGGGCTTTTTCTTCTCCTAGATTGGCCCTGCTTAGTTGTGACCTAGTTTATTAAAAGGGGGGAGTTTGGCCAAGCCATGGGAATCAGGGGCAGATTAACTTTCTGTTAGTTCTCCCTAGCACAGCTCCATATGTCAGAGCCGCTGCTGTAAAAAAAAAAAATAAGGAAGTCACTAAAAGAGTAAAATAACTTGCAGGGGTGAAATGCTCATTTCCACTGAGTAGCTGCATGCCTAGCATTAACAAACTGAAGGCTGAATTATACTTCTCCGCAATGGTGTTGCAGTAGTCACTGTGTAGTTACCTACGCTATACAGATCCATTAAGAGTTCAGCATAGAATTTTAACTATTGACTGTGCCACCACAACGCTAGATGATGTGTTGCGCGTTATCAGGCAGTGCTGTGCTTTTTTATGAAGCAATCACATTTACAGTCTCTCATTCACTTATTGATAGAAAATGACAAATGCAGCAAGGAGAAGGTTTGAGCTAGAAATGGCTTTGCTAGATAACAAAAAGGACTTTGACTAGCATTACTGCAAAAGAGAAAACTACTTAGCCTTTCTTCGACCTATTGAATGTTGTCTCCACTATCAATTAACACTACTGGCACTGGAAAGGTATGGGGGAAAACACAAAGCAGCTCACGAGGGTCAATCACAATTCTTTCGGTCTCCACACATCCCTGTAGCCCTGATGTGTACTGTAATTACATTTCTGAGGTGCTGTACACCACATCATGTAGGTGCCTCAACACCTCGATGCAGAAGCATCATTCAGCCTTAAGAGTTTGTGTTTGCTGCTTAGTTTAAAAGTGAGAGCCTAGCAGAAGGAAACGGAAATGGGTTGTGTTGCTGCATCAAAATTGTATTTCCAGCTGGAAGTCTTTTACGAGTCAACAGTAATCTCCAGTTTCCAATCACAGTAACCATCAAACACAAACTGTGTTTGGCAACAAACACAACATCACAAGTGACATGCGGTTGATTACTTCAGTATTGGGTAGAATAATATGCATTAGTGGTTTGCAGCTCATCACTGTTTTTGAGTGACGGGCTGAAAACATATTAGGCCCATCTTGAGTCATCTGTCATCTGCCCTATATCTTCATTGTTTATCTGCCCTTGTGTTTTTGCACGCTTTAGTGTAAACACATCCATGTCATCCACAACCTTGCTTGTAATTAAGCATATTCAGGAGTGATAACCTCATTGAATCTCAAAGCATTTACAGGGTTATCCAGCTGAAGTCGGCTTACAAAAGAAATCAGGGATCAGGAGTAAATGACAAGAGGATAAAGGGATAGGAGATAGGAGAGCACTGGGGAAGGGTGTTCTGCCTCCTGTCTTACTTTACTGCAGTCAGAGGGCAGGGTGATTATTTAGATGGCAATGAGCTACAAAGGATCTTGAGGTGTTAGTTTGAATTTTTTCTTTCTTTGATTGTTGTGTGGCTTCTATATGTCAGCAAATGCTGTCTGTCACCATGGCCCTTCAAGCTGGTCATGACAATGGGAATGCCCTGAGTTACTAGCATACACACTGGACCCAGACCAAAACCAGTTGAGGAGGTGTGACAATTACATTGGTTGAGCGCTAAACATCTATACTAATCAGATTTTGACCCTGGTGTCAACCCTTTCACACACTTTACCAATGTATTTTCAACATCACAAATCTGGTGTCAAAGCAGCATTAGGACAACAATATAATAGACACAACATGCACTCATTTATTCTCACACTACTAAACACATGCTCATGCCAAACAGCTACAATAACAGCCAGGGGCAGGATAATAAAACCATTCCGTTGGATGTCTAAGGGAATAAATAAATGAACCTGACTTCTACTGATATGGTCAATGGTGGTGTGATGTTAAATTCAAAAAAGATCCAAATTAGTTTCCCCATTATGCAAACATGTGCACATATTTGCATGGTGACACAGGATGCATAAGTGGTCTCATCATGTGTACATAAGACACTCGAGATGGACAAAATGTTCCCGAACCAAACGGTCCAGACGTGGGAACATTTTGAGCAAATACTATGAATGTAGTATGGAGTGAGCAATTTAACGACAGTAGAAACAAATCGCACACACAAACCACACAGAAGCATACAAGCACTAATCAAGACCGGAGAGTCCTGCAGGCAGATCACTCATTTATGGTTTCTGCCTTTCATTACCTGCCCTGCTTCATGCGAGGGCAGTTGGATAGAGCTGCCTACTGCCTCTGCAGAGCATCTCTGCAGGGCCCCCTCATGGTGGTCCCTCCTCCCCACCACTGAAAAACTACCCATGGCTACTTTTAAACTTGTATCGGATGATTAGACTTGGGTTGCATCCCAGAACACCGCTCAGCCCCAGCGGGGATTCAGCAGGGAGCATCGCAGCCAATGCATAATTTCTCAAGATGGGGGGACTCACACTGAGCCAGTGAGTCCCAATCCCGCAACGGCAGACATGTGAAAAGCTTATTGAAGAACTAAATAAGACAGTATTGAGCAGATGAGAAAAAAACACAAGATTGGACCTTTTCTCTGACACCTTCAGATGAAGTGGCCAGTTTAGTAAAATTCTATGTTAATGCTCATTATTGGATAAAGAGAAGCTGGACATTTCCTTTTCCCTTTTTTTCCAAAGGAATAAAGCTCACCTTTCTACTTCCGTGTCCTGTTTCACCTTATTTCTACATCCTACTGTCTTCTCCTTCATCTCCCTCACTCTCCATAAAGGGATGCTCAAGAATGTGCTCTGCAATCCTCTCTTCTCAAACTTATCCACATCTTAATTAAAGGTTTTATGGCTTTCCTAAGTTTCATTTTGTATTCCTCTTCGGTTATCTTATCTAAATGCTATAATGGAAGGCAATTTTCTAAATCTGAAGAGAAAAACTGCATTTTTGGAACAACAACAGCCACAGCATAATGTTATGAAGATATTTGTGGGCCTCTCTATCTGCCAAATGAGGAGATTTCAGTCTCTTTCATCCAGTTCTAATCAACGCTGAACATGTGGGAAACTAATGGTGTTTTTCTGTTTGCAAAACAGCGCCCGCTTCACCTCTGAGTGGGACAGTATACCGGATTGAACAGATTATAGACTGTGCTGTACATAACAACGGGTCAAACGCACAAAATGTGCATCTTTTATTTTTAATGGCTTATGAATATTTAACTGCCAGGGTCACTCTGCAAAAAAATTCCACAGTGGAAATCAATAAATTGGTTTTTTAAATGGAAACCTGGGCAAAACATTTAGTCTCACCAAAAATACTATGAATTACCCTGAGCTTAATCTCTTGAGCACTCTGCCAGGGAGAAAAAGGTGCAATTCCTGACAGCAGTGAATGTGTGAGAGACAGTTTTTATGCATGTGTGCATGACTGCATATGTGCATTCTTGATGTTCTGTTGTGAGCCCTTTGTTGTGCCTTTTGCACTGTTGACTGTACTTTTTGGGTGTCTGTGTGTACAGTGTACGACTTGATTCCAGTAGGATTTATGTGTACAGTATGTGTTTCTGCAACTATAAAGGCATCTTTCATTCTGTCATGCTCATAAATTTAATTTCTAAGTCAAGAAACATGAAACAGGAATTAAAAAACAGACTTCCACTGTGGCTGGATGTGCGCCAGCATACTTTCAGCCAATTTTTTTTTCTGCTCAGCTTTTTTCTTTATCCAACAGTAAAACGTTTTAACTGGGGGTGATTGTGCAGACCTATCTGCCAAGGGTTTTAGGGAGAGCAATGGCGTTACCATGGTGCTTGCACCCCTCTCGGTGTTGTAAACAGGAGCCAGTGATTCCCCATTGGGATGATTTTGCATGCAGGTTGGAGAGAGAAAGCTGCTGGCCCCCCAAATGCATTCCATCACCATCACCCTAAGGGTCCACTGCTGGAGCCTTATTTCGACACATAGAGGAGAGGGGGGACGGAGAGGTTTGGGGGCATAGAAAGGGATGGGGATATTAGAAAGGGTGAAAGACGGTTTTCAGAAGCATGCGTTGAGGTGGATGAGAGGAAAGAATGTATCAAAGAGATACAGAAGAAAACAGATGCAGAGAATGGTGAGGAAGGGAAATAGAGACCAGAATGTACATGGAAACTGTATGAATGTTAAAAAAAAAGGTAGCATGGGATTAAATGCTCTGAAGGTATAGCTGTCTGAATTTACATACCAGCAAAATGTTACCCAGGATTTTTGCTTCACTGTAGCCTTGGGGGGAAAACTCTTTTGCATGAGACTTCAAAAATCAGCCCAAGACAACTATAAGCAGCACAATCTAACATCAGTGGTTTCTCCAGGAAAATGTTATCTGAACCATCCTCGGCGGTCTTAGTGAGGCCTCCTACAGAGCCCAGGGTTAGTGATAGGGGCCATACTGATGAGCAGTCACGGTGCGGTATGAGTCCGATGCAAGCCGGTATAGCTTAGAAGCTGGTGTCTTATCTCAGGCTTGATTTTTTTATTTACTTTTTGGAGTCCAATCCTTTTATCTGTGATCTAACCTGCAATGACGAGATAAAGCTGTGCTGACTTTTCCATAAATGCACTTATCAGAGCTGTACAAGCTCTCCAATGCCAATGAGATGGGCAGGATGATCACTTAGCATTCAGTATGCATGCCTTCACCTGCGCTGCCCACAGATACACAAACACACAAACAAGCACACACATTTACACCTACAGTACATGCACTCACACACAAGGCACAGAGGCGCACACTCAAACACACTTTTCCACTTGTGTTGCTGTGTCTACAGGCTATTCACGGTAATAGCTTGGGCTTTCAGCCCTAAGTGTGTTTTTTTTTTCTGTTCCAATCATACAATAGTGCCTGCTGAGCTGGCAAGTAAGAATATCAAACAGCAAATGAAATTCCTGAGAGCCATGTGCACCAACACCAACTTGTAACATGAATTTTTCATCATTTGGCGTGGTAATATTACCTCATTAGAGTACTCAAGCAGCCATTCAATAAGCGTGGTCATTCTCCCTGCCAAGACTGGATCAGTGGTTGTATCAAAACAGCTCAATTCATTCACCCCCCCGCACACACAAATATCTATACACACACACACACACACACACACACATACACACACATACACACACACAAACATACACACTAGTATCTTGCTGTACATGCACTGACACGTAATGAGGGTCGTGTGTGACGCTGGAGGTGGACATGGAGGAGACAGTCACTGGGAACATATTGGGTATATAGTGCTTTGTCTCACGCACAATCAAATATGTAAGATGAATGCATAATGCCCACACAAATACTCAATCTTTCTCTCTCATGCGCAGTCTTTCCATCTATTTCTATCTTCTTGTGTGTCTCACCCTGTCTCTTTCACTCATCCTTCTACTCCTACTGGGATCAAAAGGTATCAGACACGGAGCGAGGTGGGTGAGGGGTGTGGGGGGGACTGACTAAGAATTACCAGCACAATTGCGATTTCTTTACAAATATTCAAAGCAGGTCTTAGAAAGTCTAAGTCACTCAGATCTGGTGTATTCATTACTTCACCGGCTTTCCAGCCTTATGCTCACCTGCAACAGACAGCTGCTAGCTCTTTTGGTGGGTTGAGCCCGCTCTCCTGGCGGAGTCAGGAGAAAACACCATTTTCACCTGGCTGTTATTTATTTGTGGGATGAAAACATCACTGCATCTAGCAGGAGTTCAAACACACGTGGTAAGGAAGGACTAGCTGGTTATTTATTAATTTCCAGGGCTAGGAAAATATTTACATGTCTTTGCTGCTGTGTTTGCTGCAGGAGTATGCTGTTGTTTTTGTCTTTCTAGTCGTCATTCAAAGTTGGTTTTTTATTTCTATTTTCACGGCAGGAGGCCATAACATGAATGGAGGTTGTTATATGATAATGGCAGCAAGAACACAGGCTTCAGAAATTATGTATGATAAGGAACTAGTTTTTAAAAAAGCAAATACTACCCAGAAACTTGACTTGGAGGGCTTAATTTAGTAACTGAAAATACCTTTGAGAATGAACGACTGAGGTTAGTGAGTGAATGAGTGAGTGAGTGAATGAAAGGGGAAAACATGGCCGTTTAACAGTGAGACTCAGTAGGCAATCATGTAGTAGCGGCATCTTTTTTTAGTGTTGAGCTACAAAGAAGAGGATTTGGTGGCATGTTGGGAAAAAAGCTTGCCCTAATGGACAGTGGGTGACACAGGCTGCACAGAACAGGGATTTAGTGGCATTGTAGACGTTTCTATGCGTGTGTAGACACATCTTGCTTATCTGCATGTGAACACACTTTTTGAGTCTATGTTCCACAGTCAGGCTGTTTCCTAATGTAATTGGTATATAATACATTTTATGGAAAAATCAATTGAGAAATAGTTAATGGACTAAAATTACCAAACAGGAATGCCTGTTTTGGCTAATCCAGCAAAGTCACTGACACTGACAAATCACATTGTTAAAAAAAATCATAGAAAAATCCAATATCGCCAAAAAGCAATCCTGATCATTAACTGCCCGAAGCGGCCTAAACATCCACAGATGTTAAAGGGACAGTTACCAAGGTATATAAACAGTATGACAAATTGATATCATCTGATGGTATATTATATTATTGTAGTGTCATATTGCCCTATCTCCAATCCGTATCAGTAATGTCATTTTTTCCAGGGCAAACAAGTAAGGATTTGGCAAAGACGTCCGCCCCAATCTGTTCCTGTGATATAACTATATATATGTTTCAACAGGTCTTAATCCACATTACACGGATTTAACATGAGATACACAGGGATTTGAGAAGATCAGCGTCTGCTCAGACAGAGAAAGAAAAAAATCTCACTTTTTGTCATCCCTATATCGAGTGTGGTTGTGTGCGCGTGTGTGTGTGTGTCTGTGTGTGTGGAGGGCTGCTGCAGTTTTTTTTTACTCATAATCTTTTTTTTGCATGTTCATGTCAAATATATTGTGGTAACAAGTCCCACATCTTTCTGCTCTCATAAGCCCCAAATCCTTTATCACTGTTGTTGTCATGTATGCTTAGCACAGTGATGTTTCTTGCCCAGCCCCCCAGCCCACATTATGTTTGCCGCTGTAATCATCTTATTTGCAGGTTATGGTCCCATAAAAACTGCCTCTGATGATCTCAGTCACAAGAATTCATCATGATGAGGCATGACGTTCATGATGGAATCAGGAATCACTCCCTGACTAACCAGTCTGTAGCACAGCTCCACCGGCTGCCTCTGTGTCTGGTGGAGTCTGGTGCATTCTGCTGCTTCTGACTTCCCCCGACCTTCATCGCGCCCAGCCCTACAGCACGCTGCACAGCTTCTGTTTGCCTCATGCTAAGAACCAAATCTGGCACAAGGCCGCTTAACAACAAGAGGCTTCTGCGCTGTAGCACTTTACATTGAGCAAGACAATTAGCCAAGAATCTGAGCGTATAGAGATCCAATAAGACTTTCCCCTTTTATCTTCGTCAAATCCGATTCAAACTGATGAGAGCACCCTCAAGAACAATGGCTGTACAGCTTGCAAAGACATTTTGTTCCTAGCAGCAACCTTCGGAAAGTTCCATTTTGCAAAGATTTTATGTTCTGAGTATGAAATGAAATGAGTGAGGGGAAGAAAGAAAAATGACTGGTTGTATAATGAAGCCTTCCTGCAACTCCAGTGGTGATTAATATCTGACAGAGAATAATATTTGATACAGTACATGCTTCATGCCTATGAAGAAAGATCATTTTTGCTGCCACAACATGTGAAACATCACTGTCTCCCTACAACCGAAGAACAAAATCCACAGTAAGTCATAAAAGGAAATAGGAAGATTTGTTTGAGGGAGGAATTGTGCTCAGCAACCATGGCTGCCTGCATCTTGGCCTCTGTCAACCTTATTGCTTTGGTCCTGTTTCCCAGCTCCTCTCCCTGCTCCAATATGATAAGATTTACTGGCATGTCCAAATGGGTAATCTTGTTTATTCACTGTAGCTGTTTGGATCCCAACATCACCAGGAGAATTAAAGCCTCTGAATCTCAGCAGGAGGTCAAGCGGAAAAAAAGGAAATGTAGTTTTCTATCTCTATTCTGCCTCCGTGTTGGTGTTCATTAGTGCTGTAACAGCTGATATTATTTTCACTGCAGCTTACTCTTACATTCCCTCCTCTGTTGTTGATCTCACTCTATATATCTTTCTCTTGCTTGAGCTCTCCCCCTGCGTGTGTGGATGTGCACGTTTATGTGCGTGCGTGTTTTGCTGTGTGAGACAGAAATGTGAGATACGTAAGACAGACAGAGAAGGAATCCTTCAGGAGTACAAGTACTGTATACTAGATGTTGCTGCTGTTTCTAAACGGTGCCACGTTTCAGATGCAACTCTGACTTCTGGAATCCATACAATTGATCCAGCATCTAACCAGCAAATTTCTAAATTGTCACTAAATTATTTAATTGATCAGTTGGAAAAGCCCAGCAGTATTTGGGCCAAATGGGGCAATGGAGCTGACAGCCTGCGGGTTAAGCAGGGAGGTGCGGCCTGTCACATGAGCATGCTCTCTCTCTGCAAGAGATCTTCAATTATAAGAGGCTTGTACTCCCCCTATGCACACCCCCC
>NTHP01000035.1:979162-998139 GCA_003416845.1 Oplegnathus fasciatus
CCCCCCCCATCAATCCTTCACCTCCATTCAGATAAGCCAGGGCCTTTACCACTTGGTCTTATGAGGGAAATCTGCAGACACTGAGAGTTGATCTCGTGCTTTTTTACCACAAATCCTCTTTGCAGATCTTACTTTTAGAGGCATTTGACATACTGTATTACAATCTGTGTTGCTCTATGGACGGACACTGTCCTGCTCTCACCCCAAGACCTTAGAAGGTAAAGATCGACCCATATCTTGGCTCATCACTGGCCAGAATGTTGTGAAATAGGTTGAGCTTAATCTGTGATACAATTTCACCCTCCTTCCATGAGAGCAGCATGAAAACAATCCCAGCTGAGCAGATGTAATCTTGGGATTCAGATAGCAGCAATATGTAGGGACCGCAACACTGCCACAACACAGCCTTGACATGGCAATGTGCACGTTACGCCGCAGACAGAGTGCGCTTCTGTCCTCTTGGCGCCGACAATCTCTCCATCAGTGAAGCGGTTGACTCACCAAATCAATTCAGCAGCAAGGAAGAAACAAACCGCATGGACAAGACATCTTAGGTGACAGAGAGCTTTTATTTGCTCTCTTTCTCACTTTCACCTCCTAATAGATAAGACATCAAGATACCCGCAGGGAATTGTTTGCGGTGGTGTGTATGTGTGTGTGTGTCTGTGTGTGTGTGTGTGGGTGTGTGGGTGAGGATGCGAGGAGATGGAGGGATGGGAGGGGGATTCAGGTTGTATGCGATTGCATCAGCCATAGTGCTGAATGTGGATTCCTGGATTTCACTCACGTATAGTGGGGCCATTGAAAGGAAACAGGTGGCGGAGTACGGCGAGGGTGAGGGAGGGGGGCTATTGTAATTAATGCTGCAGATGCTGCTTTCTGCAGCGCATCTGGGCAGTGCTCTCATTTCCAGAAATCTCCTCCAAATTCTCTGCAAATCCCTACAGGCCTTCAGAATCCTTTTAAATCTCTCTGCAACTTCTTCTGTTTCCCCTTGTTTCTTGACCATCACCTCCTCCTCGCTGCCGTATTTTTTTTTCTGCTGTGTTATTTCCTCTTCTCTCCTCTCATTTGCTTTCTTTGTTTTTTGCTGCCTCCCCCAAAAAGTCCTTCAATTGTTCAGATCCGTGTAACCTCCACTTCCTCTTCCTCCCAACTGCTCACCCCTCCCACATCCACACACCTTTGCATAGTTCAGCAGACCAATGGCGTGTGTTTGTGCGGTCACAGTGGTAGGAAGCCCAGTCTCCTCTGATTACAGTGTGCTCAGGATTAGAGGGAATATGCTCTAACATATTCAGTCTGGTATTATGCTGATATCCCCTGATGCTGCTTCACGGGAACACCACAGCCAGACCAGGACGCCGCCTCACCGCAAACGGCATGCAGAGCACCAGGTGGAATATGGCATCAAAACTGGCCAAATGGGACAACAGGGGGTTCGGTTCTGAGACAGAGGAAGGAAGGAAATACACCAAGTTTGTATGGATTAAAGTGAAAGTGTTGGAACCTTTTAAATAAAACATAGGGCAATTTAGAGGGCCAGAGAAATAACGGAAATGATATACTGTATGCAATATCATCTGCTCTATTCTACTCCACTGTCATTTTGTAAAATTGCAACATACGATACTTTCAGGAGGAAAAAAAGTAGACATATTTTGATTTGCATTCATTCACACATCAAGGGCACATTAAAATAAGGGCAAAGAATTCAACAATCTGAGTTTTCTCTCCTCTTATCTCCCTCAGCTCGGCAAGCGCTGTGCCAACGGAGCGCTGGAGAAAAAAAAAAAGCATCTTTGCATAAAATAGCAAGCGAGCAAAATCTAAAACAGTTGGTGAGGAACTCTAAATAATCACGGTGCTTTTGGAGATGAATGCATTAGCATAACTTAGTCCCAGCGAAGTAATCACTCGTCTCAGGGTGAGAAGATCCCCTCCAGGCTCATCTCACTCCTGCTGCTTCTATCCCCCTGAGTTCAGCCTCGGCAGAATGACTGACCCCCTGAGACTGAGGGGTAGATAGGACACGTGGCAGAGAGGAACAAGTTCGAGACCCCCATTGGTTTGTAGCAAAGTGCCTTCAGCAAGTGATAAGATCATACACAAAGAAGGATGAATCTGCTACAAAGCATCGTTTGGTCTCTCTTTATCCCAATATCACTGTGGGAGTGACCGCATGTACTGAAGAGACAGAGAATGTACAAATGAAGCTATGACCAAGTCAGCATGTGTTCATCATAGGGAGTCTAAGTCTACAAGTTAAGAAAGTTGCATCTAGATAAAAGCGAAAGAAATACTTCATATCTACATTAAACCATAGTTCAATTCATGATTTTTGCGATTTATGACAGATCTTACTTGTGGCATAACTGTGCATTTTAACACGGGGGTTTAATGTGAATGTTTAGATGTTTACTTCTTCATCTTCCATTTTAACACGTCAGAAAAATTCTAAATTTGTAAAAGTAAATTTAGCTTTTTTATATGTAGGCTAATAAAAGCTTGAAGCACAATGAAAAATGACATCCCTACCCTGTAGGATAATGTAATATTGCAATGGTAATACAATACTGTGTTTATATATTTGTATTAATGGTTTCTCTGACATAAAAAGGTAGCATGTTAATAGTGTCTGGCTATCTAATGACATGGGGATTAGAATATAGCGTGCATGAATGCTGTCTTGTATCAACAATTGAAAACCAGGTGGAATTAAACTGTAATAGACAAAAATGTTATTTTCAAAGCCAATACTGGCTGTATTTTCAAAATTTATAATAGTGTATAATAGTGAAGTTCAAGATTGTAATAACGTCCACAATTGCATGCAGCTCCCAGATTTTATACTAGTGAAAACACAACAATTACAAAGAATGTGTATTTCCTGCTTTTAGGTGGAGCAGCATTCGTTGTCCCATATACACACGATTTGAGCTAAGCTAGGCTATGCCCACTGCTACCCTAGCAAACCTTCAAAATAATAGTAACAAAATAAGAAATTGGTAAGAAGTAAAAACAGTTTCAGTGGTAGCTCTGGCCCAATTAAACCACAGAGGTCGGACTGTGGCTAGCAGTTGTTTTAGAGTGCCATTTAAAATAACTCTGAACTAAACACTCATTTTCATGGTTCAGAAGCCATGTCAGAAAAGAAACAATAAGTTGTAAGGTAGGAAAATGTGTAATTTTACCAACTTCATGTTCACATCCAAAAGAAACAACGCACGTATCAAATACATGACTTACACAACCTTATCTACATGCTTGGCATACAAAAACCCACAAGGCCTACAGTATTCTAGCTACAGTACTGCTTAAAAACAAAACGTGACTGAAGGTATTCTCACAAGCAACTAGCAGACCTTCTGCACAGGCTAATTCACAAATCACACACAGTCAACAGAACAATAAATGCAAAATTGCAATTCAATTCAATTACTCAAATCACTGCAGGTTCTGTCCCTACTGCCTGTCTGTGTGGATAGTAGCTATAACAGCTTGAGTCCAGGCAAACAAGGTAGGCTACATTATGTAATATAAAACGTCCATAACCTCAACAAGACAGCAATGTAGACACATTTAACCACCAGAAGAAAAAAACAGTAAGCAAAGACATAAATAGACATAGACACAGGGTGTGTTTTACTCACGTTATTTTTGTTTGGGTTGTTGGGGGGACTCCTCATTTCTTCATCTTTCCACCGCTGCTAGCTAACTTTTCATCTGCTGCCAACTTCACCTTTCTTCTTCTTCTTCGGTACTAAGGGTGCAATACCGGCTTTGACCACACAGACTGGCTGACACTTATCAACAGTTACAAGAGGGGCGCTGTTTCACTCATTTGTGGAAAACTCAATGAAGACATGGCAGAAACGAGGAAATAATCAAACGAAAAAGTATTCAGATCTTTTACTTTGGTAAAAGTAGTAATACCACCAGTAATAAAAGTCCTGCATTCAAAATGTTATTTAGGTAAAACTACAAAATTATTAGTATCAAACTTTAGCCTTCCAAAAATAAATTCTGCAGTATGGCCCATTTCAGAATCATATATATTATATTAATGGATCATAATTATTGATGCATTACTGCATACATCACTTTAATGTTGGTCTGGTAAAGGCAAGGTTAATTTTAAGTACTTAATATACTGCTGGATAGCTTACAGTAACCTATAATAATATAGAATTATTTCTTAGTTGATTTATATTGTGTATCAATTATGTAAATCTGCAAAGCAGATTGTTACTACAGCTATCAAATAAATGTAGTGGAGTAAAAATTACAATATTTCCCCTCTAAAATGTAGTGAAACACATAGTAGTACACAGTAGCATCGAATGGGAATACTCAATTGTACTTAGGTACAGTACTTGAGTAAGTGCTGACAGAAAATGATATAAAAAATCTTTTTGTTAAAATGTACAGTGAGCTTTTCCGGGGTAGTGAGGAGTCCTGGCTTGCCTTGGTTCATGAGAGAGAACGTGGCAGCATTAGGGGGGCCACAGGGGGGTTCAGGCTTGTTGCCACAGGGGCACTGGCCCCCCTTTTCCCCCTTGGTTCAGAAGATCATGGTGGCCAGAACTAGCTACAAGGAATCAAAGATGATGCTGCTAATTTGGAGAGGTAATGTAATATAATGTATTAATAATATTAATGCTAATTACCACTTAATAGTAATAAATCTAAAACTAGCTGTTCAGATAAAATGTTGATAATGTTCGCTAATTACTACACCAGCATCCATCAGTAAGTAACCCAATGGAAGATAATGGAAGTTAAGTACCCTGTAATGAAGTATCCACATATAGACTCACCTTTTACAGGTGAGTCTCATGTTCAAGTTCAAGTTCAAGTTTATTCGTCACATATAATCATACAGGGTATAGTCGTAGTGAAATGTGTGACCATTAGCTCCTTCAATTGTGCATATAATAGAAATAGAATAGAAAAGTAAAGTAATAAATAATAATGTTAACTATAGTAAGTAACTTTGAATAATAAAGTAGGCTAAGTAAAAATAGTCTTAGGGCAATTCTTAGGCAGTGACCTCATTTAGGATCCATAGTGGCCTGAGGGTAGAAGCTCTTCCTGAGCCTCTCAGTGCTGGCCTGGTGTATCTGGTATCTTCTTCTCGACCACCCCAGGGAGAAAACGAACACCAGCTCCAGCTGGTAGGCAAAGTTCTCGGCCTGCTTGCGAGTCCCGATGAGCTGCACGATGGCGAAGAACTGCTGGTGGCCATTGTACTTCTCCAGCACCAGCATGAAGAGGAAGCTGAAGCAGGACTACATCATCACCCGGTCCAACACACCCGGCAGGTTGATGTCTGTGGCCAGGAACACAATGTCCTCCCCCTGGTTGGATGGCGCTGTCCGGTATTCCAGGATTTAGCCAACTTTCGGTGAAACAAAGGACATTACAGTTCCTGATATCCCGTTGGAAACTGATGCGGGCATGGAGGTCGTCCAGTTTATTATCCAACGCCTGTACATTGGCTAGCAGGATGCTATTTTATTATGCGTGAAAGGATAAACTAAATTGTAAAAAAGACAACAAATATTTGATCCTTTGCCATTGTTATTGTAGTTAGAGCATCATTTTGCCTCGTGTCGCCCTAGGGGGTGATAACTTAGGGATTTCAGCATCATTAATCAATTTTTTTGATTTAAATTACACCATGTTGCCAATACTACCGAACCCACAGTGAATCAACATCCAGTTAGCAGTTCTTAGCAGCTTTCAGGCACTTTCCAGCTCACTGTTTTGGTTTTCTGGTCAATCCACGCACAGTTCACTCAAGCAGATGGAAGGCTAACTGCTGAGATGTCTTTATCATGAGCAGACAGACTAAACCAGAATAAAAAGTACCAATTAAGGACCAATTAATGTCCTGCATTCACTGGGTAGAGAATAAGGCCTTGATATCAATGATTATGTTTTTCAGTCATTTTTCTATGGGTCAAAAATCACTAAAAGCAGTTTTGAATGAGAAAGATAGATAAAGGAGACTTCCATCTCAAAATGTCTGGCATTTGGTACATTATTTTTTAATGTAACTGTTGGCACATTGCAGCAAGCAAAAGTGTCTTTTGCGAATACACTGACACATTTGCTCGTAATAACCCACAGACCTTGATATTGACAGTTTTGTCCTACTGCATGGAGATGAACAGTTGGTAGAAAGTAGTTCTCAGACTGTTCGCAATGAGGTTTCTGCATTGTCATAGCTGTGGCTTTTTTAGTTTTAAGAAATGCTGCTGTTGAGCTTTTCAAATACCCTTCATGCTTTGAGCTCCAAGGACCAAATGCCACTGAGTGCACTGTACTGGGGTGATCCACAGGAAATATGTATGGCTAGTACTCTGACAAGGGGAAAAGTTCTGTTGTCATGTTGGGAGAACTTTTTCGTTATGCCTCTGTGTTCATTTGGGTAATGGTAACGAGTAAAGTATCACCATTGAAGTTGCCTTTATTTAGATTCAGAAAAATCAGAAGGAGGGTAAAAGTGAACATTTCTACTGGAGCTCCAGTCTTAGGGAATACTAAGTTCATTCACAACTGATAGAGGGCTTGTGTATTTCAGTGTCAGAGAGAAAGCGTGCATTAACATATCCTGAAGTTCCCTGAAGTGGCACATATAGATGTAAAAATGCTGCCACTTCTATCAGCAGGGTGGTGAATGTTGCATGATTTGCACTGTGTGCATTTCCTCTTCTTTCTCTGCCTCTTGTGGGTTGTATGCTAACTGATCCATTAGGAGAAAAAAAACACTACATGTTTACTGTAAATGTGGCAGTATGTTGTACTCAAGCTTATCTTTTATGCCCACATCACATCAGTCATTTCCTTCTTACCTCTATTTCCTTGCTTGTATTTGCTGATATGACTGCCTGTGGTCTCCTTTAATCAGAAACAGACAGTGTTTGAACTTTTCAGCTTTTGATAAAACTGAAAAGTGTTTTTGACTTGCTGTGGGTCTTCAAGCGTCAAAGCCTTTTTCAGCATGGCGATCTCTTATGTTGACATGTTTGTGAATGCAAGATCCAAAAACCTACACACCTCGGATAGCCACACATGTGCACAATGACATGGCTGCACAAGCACTCAAGCATGCACACACACATACCAAAAGATAAGCGATATAAAGGAATCTGCTCAATAGCTATTTTCCTGGGTCAACTTTTCTGATGCTGAAATGTGACACAAAAGCTGTTGAGCTGTCTTCACTACAGAATCTCTGGCCAAATTTCCCATTTTTGTCTACAGAACTTGTTGGCATCATTGGTAGTTGGCTTCTCAGTAGGATGGCCATAGTTTTGTATGTGTGTGTTTGTGTGTGCATTGGTTGTGTGCATGAGTTGGCAGTGAATATGATTAGGATGGAAATATGTGTTGGCTTACTGACTTGCTGGCAAGATCTAAATGAGAGCAAATGAAAAAGGAGGCCAGGAATAGAAGTTGGTGATGAATGGACACTGAGAAGAAGATAAAAGGTTCATATAAAGGCAGTGACAGCCAGTTCTACATGTGTGTGTCAACCCTCTGATGTTACAGGTGTTATCGTTTAGTCCATCAACTTTCTGCAACCGCCAGTTGCTAACACGTCCCCCCTCTCTGTTCTCGGCCTATGTGTGTGTGTTTCTCTCCTCTATCGTCTATGTTTCCTCCAGCCTGAGTAAATGTCAGAGCAAGCTGCTGCTCTTCCCAGACCACGCCGTGGGAGACAGACCAACCTCATCGCCGTGGCAACCCTCTGTTCTGGCTCAAAGAAAGAGGCAAGGGCGGAGAAGAAAGGAACTTTTATGCCTCTGAACCCCCACTAGTTTCCTCATCCCCCCTCGTCCTTGTGCATTGTAGCCCAGCCCTGAACCATGTGGCCAAGCTCCCAGGCTTTACTGTGACTAGAGAGGAGGAAGAGAGGAGGGCTGCAATTACTAAGTAGGTGAGGAGGGATTTCTAAAAGTCAGTTAGAAAATGAAAATATGACGTTGTAGAAATATTGGCAGGAACTCTATGGGACATTGCTCTTTGATTGATACTTTATAAATTAATTGAATAAAGGAAAAAGAAAACATTCTCCTCAATTCTGAAAGAAAAAATCCTGCAAAAGACATTTCTCATAAGAGGTAAAGAAAACCTCACAAGAATTACCAGTAAGGCAAGGAAATGGCAATATTAGATTTCCCAGAATACTTCCTTGGCTCGGAGCCATTGTATTTGGTTTCAATTTATACCAGCAGGAGGCTGCCTGATGCCTTTCTTCTCTGGTAATGGCTTTCTTCTCCAAGCTGACTTGTCACCTCTAACAAGAAGTGCACCTTAAGGGATTTCAGTGGTCATAAGCAGCAGTCGTAGGAGCCTGGCCAAAGAGTGTCACTCATATCCAGAGTAAAGACTATTTTTTTGTGACAGCACAATCGGTTGTGGCACTAAGTTGAGTTGCTGAAATGACAGCATTTAGCTATTACCCTCCTGAGGGAGAGGTAGGAGGCAGTTGGAGAGACAAAAATTGAGAGAGGGAGAGGGATAGAAGTGTGTCGGTGGCGGTCAGAAGTGAGGAACCATCTGGTTGTAGGTGAGGGACCATATTTAACTCTGGCGGAAGCCCAATATTGTGTCTCTGGTGCATCCAGGTTTCTGCCTGTAAATTTGTCCATTTCCCACTGTAAATCTGTTCATTTTGCTCCTACAATTTTTCTCTAAATCTGTTTGCACCCAATATTTACTATTTTTTTCATTCTTTGGGGTATCAGCAACCAAACACACACACACACACACACACACACACACACACACACACAGACCATAATCTTTAACGTTTGTTTGCCGCATCTTGTCTGTATATTTATTTCTCTCTGTGTCACTCTTTTATCTATTTCTCTCTCTCTTAGTCTTGCTTTGGAAGCAACAGGAAAGGCTGCATTTGACACACAGACCTTTGTCCAGTTGTGAGACCCATTTCATTTCACCTACGCCAACTTCATTACAGGCTGTTGTATCACAGGCTGTATCTATGGGGAGGAAAGACTGCAATCGTTCTCCTTCACCTTTACCATGCTTGCAACTTAACTCATTTTGTCAATGTGTGTGCTTGTATAACTGCAAAAACATCACAGACGCAGAGCAGAGCTACAGTACAACCGTCAATATGTACACAAATGCACAGGTGTGGATGAGTGCAGTATTTGCATGGAAATTATTCATGTCTTAGGTTTTGCTAATAATAATCAGTGATTGCGCATATGTGATTGTATGTTCTCTCATTAAAACTAATATGTTGTGTGCATGTGCAGGGGAGGGGAGTAGGAACAGGCTTGTTGTGGGAGCTGTGGCAGGTGTGTCAGACAGAATTTCCATGTGAGATGCCCTGCTTTGGGTGATTTTGATCGTATGAATTTTTTTTTGAAGATGTGTGTGCATGCATGCATTTTTGGGAGCATGTGCGCTACATGTGTCTGTATGGACCGTGTGTATGCATAATAGTGTTTTCTGCTCGGCTGGCTGTGCCGGTGTGCGCCTGTGTTCAGGTTGCACATGACCCCGGCTCTGCTGGGAGGTCCGTGTCTTTCATGTCCCCTGTTCAGTTCTCCCTCAAATCTGGGTCAAAGGATAAAAGAATAACCCCTATCCGCTATGACGCACACACACACACACACACACACACACACACACACACTGACACACACTGACACACACCAGTCTCTCTGAAAAATGACTTCCTGGAGATTTGAGTGGTAACAAGGTGGCATTGTGGAGGACACTGAAGTGAGCAACTTTTAAAATTCACCTTATGTAGCAGCAGACACACTGTCCTAAATCTAGATCCTGTCACCTCTCTCTATTAACAACAGTTACTCACTGCACCAGTTACTCATCCAGTCCTTCCCCATCTCCTTTCCTCTGTCTCTCTCGGTTTGTTTCAGTACATCTCACAGTTGACCTTGCATAGTCCAGATGAGAATGCTGGATTTGCAAGTCGGCAGCAAGTCGATTAGGAATGTGTCTCTGGGCATCTCTGTGTCTGTCTCTCCATTTCTCTCTTACAGACTTTCTTGCTCTTCCTAGATTTTCCTTCTCTCCCTCACTAAGCCTCTCCAACAATGCTGATGCTCTGGACCTGCTTCAACCCTCAGAGGAGGAAGAAGCCATGCTGGGGCATTTGTGCATGTCAGTGTATGTGCAGGCATTCATGGGTATGTGTGTGTGTGTGGCAGTTAGGGAAGATAGTCCTTGCCAAAGAACAGAGTGAGCATCCTCAGTCCCCTGCGTTTCTGAGCAGTGGCTGTCATTGAGGTCTTTTCTTTCTCTAGTAAAAAAAAAAAGACTGAGGGGAAGCAGGGAATTGTTCCTGCACTGGGACACCCTGCCTCTCTCATAACTTCAGCCTCCGTGGGCCTCAGGCTTGGAGCAGGGCAGTGTGTGTGGAGGATGTTAAGACCTACTGCCTGTCACAGATAAAGGCTGCAGACCTCCTACCAGCAGTGGGACACAACCATCTGGGAGGACCACTTGCAGTGCCTTATATCCATGCAAACCCCTGCTGCGCCCCCTCGTATTCACACATACACAGCTTCTTAGAAGTCCATGCTGGGCTAGGGAGGACCCTGTCAGATTGATGAAGAGGTCCCCTTGGCACACTTTTTGTCTCCAACAACTTTTTAAAAAATTGTTCAACACAGACTCTGCCCATCACTCCCAACAGTCTCTTCTTTCTCTACCACCCCCTCGTCTCCATCCTGTACAGCAACACATTGTTCCTGGACCATTCCCTGTTAATGGAAAAGGGGTGTAACTTATTTGT
The DNA here is from genome assembly GCA_003416845.1 of Oplegnathus fasciatus. NCBI lineage: Eukaryota > Metazoa > Chordata > Actinopteri > Centrarchiformes > Oplegnathidae > Oplegnathus > Oplegnathus fasciatus. The sequence continues at coordinate 989,970 of NTHP01000035.1, forward strand.
CATTGTGTGAACAGTCATCAGTGCCTGATAGGGGTCTATAATGACAAAAAGATGGTTTTCTCTGTCTGCCAGCACATTATAGTGGACATCAGTGTGAGCATCCAAATTACACCATTGCCGCTTGTGCATGCCTCTCAAAATTTTAAACATCTGCAATAGGTCCGTAGTTATTCCAGCTGTGTGCAGCCCCTTGGCTTGTGGTCTGTGCAACCAACACTTCTATAGAAAAACAATGTTTTTGTTCTTCCTCGTACACCATCGCATGCTTTTCTATTTGTTATATGATGACCCAAACTGTGCAGATATGTAAATTTCAAGATGAAGATTCTCTGTAGTTCACTCAAGCTTGATTATTTAAACAGCACCAAACTATCAACAGAGAATTGTGTCTACACAATCCTAAAGAGACCATTTCTTCTTTCAACAAGAACATATTTCTTGTATCTCTACAGTGTTCCTCAAAACCACCCACACAAGTTGAAAATATAATTATTAAATTCACACATTTCAGTTATCAACCAGCTACATAAGGGATATTGACATGCTCTCTCTCACATCTGGAATATAATAATCCCATGTTTTCAGAAGAAACATGTACTTAATTGTATAGGTTTCTGATACATGTTATATGGTGTGTATATATGGTATAACAGTGATAATTAGTATATGAATATAATTGATATAAATGAAAACTTGCTAGACTCTTTAAAAGATGTACTAACTGTCCAACAGAATATTGTATAACACATATTTAGTTCAATTATTTAAGTCATTGTTGTACCTTTAAACAAAGGATTGCATGGGTTTACCTGGTTTACATTCAGTTTGGTTTTCTGATGTGCTGTGTTGTGAATTTGTCTACAGCGCCAACTACAGTGTCAGAGTGGCATGACAGCTCCCTGGTAAGAGCCCAGCAGCATGTACACATTAATGGTCTGGACAGTGTGCACAGGTCCACAAAAAAGATGGTGTACAGGCTAGGTATGAGCGAGACCTTGAGGGAGGACAGTGGATAGCGGTAGAAATCTGCACCCATTTGGTTTCTCCTCTCCAGTGACTCAGGTGCTGATCTCCTTCTATCTTTACCAGCAGAACCATGAGAAGTGAGAACACAGAGCTATCCTGGGAAATTACCCTGTCGACAGACGGCACATTGAGACTTCGTTAGCACAACCACCCAACCTAGTGCCTCTCCAGCCTGATCGAACAGAGCAACTCTCCATGACAGAGTAAACAAAGCAGAATCACAGGAATGATGAGGAAAAGAAGGTTTTTTTCATGTGATTCAATTGCTGCAAATCCCTGAATACCCATGTGATTTTGTGTGTCCATGTGTTTGCACCTATGAGTGTGTGCGAGTGGAAAAGTGTGTTTCTGTATGTATGTGTTTATTCTGTGTGTGTGTGTGTGTGTGTGTGTGTGTGTGTGTGTCTTTATGGGGGTATTATATGTAAAAATAATACGTAAGGAATGCACCTGCATACAATATGTCCATATTGATATATACCATGAAATATATTTCTGTGTTTGGGTGTTAGTATTAATGCAAATATTTGTGTGTTTGTGTGTGTTTATATGTGTGTGTGCCTTTCTGTCTCTCTGTCTGTGTGTGTTTCTTTGTGCGCTTCAGGCAGCGAAGAATGTCTGTGTTGAGGAGAGAGAAGAAGCAGAGGAGAGGTGTAAGTCGGAGACTGCAAGTAAACAACCTGCAGTAGCTACAGCAAGTGTCAGTCTTCCTGCCTCTCTCTCCACTGCTTCCGTGCCTTCCCCCTTTACTTTTCATTCCTTCGCTTAAACAAACACACACAGCGATTGTGCTGCCAAGTTACTGACGAACTCGTTCAGCAAACTTCCGGGGTTTGCATCTCTGCTCAGCTTTTTGTGCCTAAATTGATAATTGAATCAACTATCGCCATGTAATCAATTAGGGTGTTCATCCCCGGCTCTGAATCAAACAGTTAATTGGCTTGTGCCACAGAGAGGCTGAGACGGAGAGCAGACTGGTGCAGGAGGGAATGTTGGATTACTACAGATGGGCTCTCAGACCTATTTGCATTGTGTCTGACTTTAAGTCCTTGATTGCCTTTCTGGTTCAGAAATTGCTTGGGTGCGAGCAGCACACAGGTTGGGATTGGACCTTGGTAACGAATCCAGCCTGTTTTAGTGAAGAAGGCAGGAATACATACAGAGCACACACAGCGGGTTATCTCTCTGCATTGATCACAATCTTTCAGACAGATGCATGTAGGTTTCTCTTCCATTAAACACCCTTTGTTACTTTTTACCCAATGTCCGGAAAAATTCTTTGCCACCTGCAGTCAGCACTGCTTTGTCTGAGCACACAGAGAGCAAAGCATTTCAAGTCCAAACAACCCTGCAGTATTGATCCACCCCACACCTTATTCCATTTTGTCCTCTAAAACATGCCTTTTCACTCGGTTGACTTCTATTCAAAGCTATCCAGTGAGACCTGTGTCAATGGGGAAGCTTGACTTCATTCCATAGCTCTGGAAGCCCCCTGGGGGCTAAGCATAGGCTGCTAGACCATGACAGGCAGGGGGCTAATAGGCCGGATAGGATTCAACAAAAGAAGAGGGGGGGTTGTTGCAAAAAAAGTTTTAAGACCAGGACACAGCCATCTGCTTTTGTGGTGATGAGCATCAAAGCCTGAAGGAGCCCTGTTGGGTCCCTCTTTCAGATGGCCGTCCTACATATGGGCTTCATATTTCACCAGGACAGACAGTCAGCAACGCCCATTGGGCCACAGCCGAGGCCGCTATTCTGTCTCCCTGCATGGTTTCCAGCCTTTGAGAAGAGCAGCAAGATTACTTTTATTCCTCCTGAGAAATGTGGCTAATAAATGACCAGGCTTGACCCAGAGGATGTGGGCCTGCACCCCCACCTCACTAAATGAAGGTATGGAAGAGGAGGGGCTCTGTGGGTATGTTACTGTTGAGAAAAATGTTAGAGAAATGGGTCAGTGCATGGCTGCAACGACATGCTCCCAGGGTGATTAATTATTGAAGAGACTAATACTACATTTGCCTAGCAGCACCAGGGGCTTCAGTCCACATTGGTGGCACCATAACAATAATCAGCCCTGCTGCATCTTTTATATCCATCTACCCCTCTTCACTTTTCCCTGTCTCCCCAACTTCCCCTTAATTTCCACTCTTTTGTTATTTTGCCCTTACAGATTTCTTTTTCTCTCTTCTGTCTCTCCCACTTGACTAACACAGATCTCATCTAATTATGCATTTTCACTCATTCCCCCCATCCCTGTACCTCCCTCCCTCTGCCTTCAGCCTCTTCTCTTGCTTCCCCTCTGTCAGTAGCATAGCCTCTATCTATAAGTGTGCTCCTTGATGGGAAATATGAAGGCCAGACACATATAATATCAGTGCTGATGGAAACCAGCCACTCTTCTCTAACTCTGCTTCTCCTTCGCCTTTTGCTAGACTTTGCCTGCCTCAAGGTAGCATATGGCATTCTCTCAGACTGCTGGACTCGTTGGCCTCCCACACAACACTGTGCATCCATCTCTCCCTCACTCACAGCTCCTTTATGGGCTCTCCAACAGTTATTTTCTCCCGTACCCCTCTCCCCTGATACTGTGCAGAGCCCCATCCCTCCACATTCTATTTCACACAGCCACACTTCAGTGACGTTCACTGCAGAGATGGCTCAGGTCTGGCAGTTGGTGAGAGGAGGGCGGTCGAGTCTGGAAGGCACAGTCATTAGTTAAATATTAGCCAGACTGTGCTCTATTCCCCCAACATCCAAGGGAGGGTTGCAAGAGTCATACCCTTCCAAAACAATGGGCCATAAGGGGATGGCTTTGTGCCCTCATGCTCAGATATATGTGCACACACACATGCACACACACACACACACACACACACACACACACACACACACAAACCTCCCTTCTTTCCAAACCCATACAGATGGTGTTCTCTTTGTTATATCTTGTACATAAGGCACAGTACATCATACCCCTTGAGAGGCGGGTTAACCTTACCAAGGTACAAGCAGAAGGTGTAACAACAATGAAGGTGGGGTCGTAAACAACAGTAGACAAGGCCCACAATTACACAGTTGTACAAAGGAAAACATGACCAGACACAGTGGATGTGTTGTGCCTGCACATGTATAAATTCTGAGGAGAGGACAAAATGTTAGGTCCCACAATAAAGTTGAAGAGATGGTTACACACAGTGAAAGTTGTTTAAGCACATATTCACACACATTTTTTTTGTATTAGAGGGAAGCGAGGCAGAATGCAATAACTGTCATTTCCTGCCTGGTAAAAGTCAGACTCACCAGCTGATAAGTACACGGAGCTGGATATTGCTTGCTTACGTATTTCTGACGCATCTTAAATTACAAGTTGGACAGCTGTTTTTGTGTAGACCACAAGGAACAGCGTCATCCTCGAGAGGATCGGTCTGAATGTAAAAAGTTGTAAAAGATAAAGATGATTTTTGTGCATAGTTTCTTTTGCCTCTGGATTAAGACAAATTCCAGAGCACTGTGGATACCATAGTCAGAGTTTGAGGTCTTGCAAGGAGTGATGCTTTGTCCCTGTGTTTCACTCTGTGTGTGTATGTGTGTGTGCGTGTGTGGTTGTGGTGTGTGGGAGCCACAAGGCGCACACATGCAATGCACAGGATTCATGCTGGCTGTGTGGTGAAGGGTGTGTGGAATTCATGCTGTGAGATTCAGAGATCATCTCTCCTCTGCCCAGGAAGCCTCTGGTCAGACAACAGCTATCTCAGCACACTCCCTCTCTTCTCATTTTTTTCTGCTCACTTCCTTCTCCTATCCTCTCTTTGCTTACCTCCTCTCTATTGTCTTCACTTTAAGTGTGATGACAACTTTCAACACTTGAAAACATTAAATGAACCATAAGCTAAAAAATAATAATTATGTAACACTTCTAATGCACAATATAACATGACAATAAAAAAATACAACATTTTTACTGAAATTATAAAGAATTAAAAGTAACTGTTGTCCGCCTTAAGATACAAAACCCCATTCCAATAAGATTTCCATCTTAGCTGCTTTTTTATTTACGTACTGTGACCTACATATAATGTCCATTGTGTGGTACTCCACTCCTCAGGTAACTTGAAGCAGACGGCACTGAAATCAGATACAGTCTGATTCATAACTTAGATGTCAAGTCAATGCTTTCTTTCTGGCTGCACCTAAGCAGTCACCTCATGTCTTTTGTGTCTTTTTATTTTCTTTTTGACAAGAGAGAGGTGGTTGAGGTCGGGTATTTGAGCTGGTGACAAAACAGGCCACTTACATTTGCCAGCTTTCAGAACCAAAGTGAGCGATACATAGCCTACACTTCTGAAGGCACCTCCTGTATCTACAGTACACTATACAAGATCGACTAAAAACACCCCTATCGATTAATATAAATGTATGAATGTATAGATGTATAGGTGGACGATGATCTGTAAACTTTAACTCCTGTTGCCACACCCATGTTTCTAGCTTTGCTCTTTAGTGTTTCCTAGAATCCCCAGCAGAGTCAACCGGGCTGGCACAGGTGTGAGCAATTAGTCGGACTCAGTAATGTACTCGCCTGCTCTCAGCTCTTTGCTCTCCTGAGTCCCAGACGGGGTCCATTGGGCAGGCAACAGTGCAATTAGTTCAATTTGGTGGCGTCGATTCATCCAACAGCAGCCCCCAATGCACATTCTCACTACAATAAAACACAGCTCTACTGTATGAAATAGGCCTAATCCTCACTTTGGCACAGAAGTTCTGCTGAGCATTGAATGAATCCACATTGTCAGCCTAAAATACACTCTCAGTATGCAGCCCAGAAATTGTTTTCATTTCAAGACATTTGTAGTTACGATTACAGATACATTTCTCTGATACATTTCATCTGTAGAGTGCAAAAGACCAGATCTAGGATGCCCAATTCCCAGTTATTGATTACCAAAATTGTCATTGATTTATTTTCTGTTAATCAACAAATCATTGAACCAACTAATTATTTTAATCATACCTATAGTCAAACTCCCATAGTTAATTAATGGCCAAAATATGTATATGCATTTAAAGGAATATTTAATATTTTGATATTTAAAGGACATTTGGGGAACTTATCCGTACAAAGACCGAAGTGTAAGAACAATTTGGGGTTTTAAAGGAGATTTTGTGTGTGTTGGACTATTTCTTGGCTGGTGGCTTCCAGTGACTTTCTGGAGTCTCCACTGGTTTGCCTTGTATCCTCACGGTGACAACAGCCAGCTATTTCATCCTGCTCCCTTAAGCTAAGCAAACCGTCTCCTGGCTGTAGCTTCAGTGTGGTTTCAATCTTTTCACCAAACTCTCAACAAGAAAAACTCTAGGCGTAAATGTCAAACTATTCTATTTTATTTATCTGTTTATTTTTGTGCCTGTCTATCTACCAGTGATCAACAACATACCCACGCTGCTAATACGAACAAAGAGTGGACTTTATGCCTGGCTTGCTTATAGATTTCCCCAAAATGAGAAGTCATATTTTAAACTATAAAATATTTTCATTCTTTCGCTATTAAGGGATGCTAATATACTTTGTAGAAATTGTTTTGGAATAATTTTGTAGCAATGGGTAAATAAAAATCACAAGATTCCCACATTTTTCACACCAGTAGTCAAGTCAATGACCTCCATTATTATGTGTTTTGAAATATTGTCATGTCTGTTTGGGAGCATACAATATCCCAAGCCTGACTGTGGAGATCTAAGCATATAGCATGTGAGCCAAAGAGGTGGTGCTGATACATAGCACACTTACCCCATTCACAGTAATTGAGGTGCAATCCCTCCTCCATATGGCATATATTTGCCATGCACACATGCACACTCAGTAGCATCTCCATACACACATGTTCATAACCCTTTAATCAATTAGTCTTTGGGTTGCATGGGAATGTCAGCTGGTAGCACTGAGGAACCCCTCCAGTTCCTCTCTCTCTCTCTCTCTCTCACACACACACACACAGAGGCAGATCACACTAAACCTCCAATCCTGCCCCCAACATCTCCTGACACCCTTTCTTCTGAATACTGTCTATGAATAATATTTACATTGGTTCTTACTCTGGTGACAAAATTGAACATAATATTGCGCAGATTAAGCAGAATAAACTGTAAAGCATGTAGTTGATGTTGTTTATTGAGACAGTGTGTAAAAATCTGCACATTTCTTGCCATGTGTGGTCTCGTAACATGGATATACCTCCACTTGAGGGTACAACTGTCTGTAAATGGACCCTAACCACCCACCCAGCCCACCCCCTCTCACCACCTTGCGAGATCAGGAATGCATAGCCTGTAATGTTCTTTACCGTTTGCAGTGTTTATGCAGCCTGCACACTCATTTAAATAACCTTGATTACTTTATTTCAGTGTGTGTGTGTTTAAGTGGGTGCATGTGTTTGTGTATGGGAGAGAAGAGAGAGAGAGAGAGAGAGGGAGAGAGAGCGCGAGAGAGAAGGAGGGAGAGAGAGAGAGAGAGACAGGTTACAGTGGTAATATAGTGTTCCTTGGCACTTTTCATTTTTGTCGATTATGACAGTATGTGCAGCCTGGCTTATTTGTTATTATATCATAAAGTCTGTGTTTATTTTAATAAGGCTTATAATGAATGGCACTATTAGAGTGCTGAATTCAGGAATGTGCACCGCTGGAACAGCACTGATTGCCCATTCAGGTTTTCCACCCTTTTTTCTTGAAGGGGGGGGGGAGTGGTGGAGGGGTCTCAGGACTGATTCACATTATAATTAAAAAAGTCCAACCATCCATGTGCAGTTTGCTTCTTTATATGTTTGACGCTGGAAGGGAACATTGCATGTCCGTGCTTGTTATTCTGACTTCATAGTGTTGTGCTTCAACAGTTCACAGCAGCGAAGCAAAAAACCAACAAAAACATTCATTAAACGTTATTCAGTCTAGAAGCTGGGGGCGGGTGTGGCTCAGGAGGTAGAGCGGGTCGTCCACTAATCGAAAGATCGGCGGTTCGATCCTCCAGTCTGTCAAAGTGAACCATCGGTGTATGTGTGTGAATGAGCTAGATTACATCCTGATGAGCAGGATGGCACCTTACATGGAAGCCTCTGCCATCAGTGTATGAATGTGTGAGTGAATGGGGTGA
>NTHP01000035.1:998801-1021429 GCA_003416845.1 Oplegnathus fasciatus
AATACACACAACACTGCCTGCGTTAGAGTCTTAACTTATTGAATAATGAGGCTCTTGCTTGGCTCGAACAAAGAATAGTTAAACTGCAATGAGGACCAACTTGTGTGTGTGCATGCACTTGTGTTTGTGTGTATTTGTGTATCTTTTTGGATGCTGACAAGGGGGAAGAGCTTGTTAAGAAAAATGTTTTCTTGGCCAGAAAACAGCAGCTTTTTGCTAACTGGCCTTTTTTGTCAGGATAACAAAGAGAAGCGGAAATATGCAACATTTAAAATCTTAAACCGGTGAAACTACCTCCATCTTTAAACATATGCAGGCACATGTGCTGACGTCCTTTGTCTTAACTGCTTGCTTTTCTCTAACTTCGCTCCCTCCCTTGTCCCTTTGACAACTTTGGCCCAGTAGACTCTTTAGGCCAGTCACCATGGAGACCCACCCTCAAGTGGCGTGGGAGTGGTGCGGGTCAGGGGAGGTCAAGCCGAGGGACTGTTTTGGCAAACGGAGCACGCTTCATTAGGCCTTTTGGCTTGGGGTTCATTAAAACTGCAGGAGAGGACATTCCAGGAGACTCTATTAACCAAGCAGTCTTGTGACACGCTGTCAGGCCAACAGCTTTCAAACATCTTGTGTTAAACCGCCATGCNNCACACACACACACACACACACACACACACAAACACAAAGGGCACAAATGCACACATACACAAAACATACTTGCACACACACAAAAACAAGTGTAGACTCCATGTACACGTGCACAAACACACTAACACATGCGCACACACGCACACTCTCACGACTCTTCTGCGGCACTGCTGCCACGCTCTACCCCACACCCCCCGACACACAATAGCCTCCATCTGTTGGCTCGTTCAACTCTCCCTGCCGATCCTCTGGGGGTTGTGAGTCTGCAGGTGGAGGGAACCACAGTCACCCTGCCATTGCGCCTGTGACACCTTCAGATCAAAATAGATAGTCAGAGGGAGAGCAGAAGAGGGAGGGAGCAGTAGAATGTTTTGGGAGTAAACTTGAAAGAAAGAAAATAAATACATTTTATGAGGGATGAAGGGTTAGAGAGGTAGGGGTGGTTAAGGGTTAGGTGATTAGGACAGAATGACAGGGTGGGAGGAAGTTGTATAGGTGGGAAGAAAGTGAGAAAAGGCACAGGGGAAGAATAAAAGAAAGGCATACGCTCTGCAACCCAGTAGCAGTCCATATATTTAATCTTATTTTTCAAGTGGAGCACATGCCAGATAATGCGGCTAAAATGACTTAGAGAATCCTATCAGATCGAGCCACATGGTATAAGTAAATCAAAACACTTTGGTTAGATCAAAATGCAAGCTATGGCACTTCAGAGAGAGCCTGTCAGATCAGTGCTTTTAGCTGTCCGCCGTATAAGCAGGTATAACTGGATTATCCTTGTGTTTCAGTTGGCAAGCCTTATCATGTAGGCTCTATGGTTGGTCAGTTCAAACTGGGCAGATTACAGTTTGCAGAGAAGAGGTTTAGCCTCGTTTGGAGCTCTGATATGTTAATTAAAGTGGATTTTGTGAAAATGGGACGGGCAGGATGGCAAACTCCACCTCAACAAAGCCATAAGCCCATCTGTTGGCAGAGGTGTATTTGGGCCTGATTGTCTGTTTTTTAATGTCTGTGTGCTCTTGTACTTCCATCCCTGTGAGAACCAGTTTGAGCCTTCAAAATGAGGACATATTTGTGAAGTGAGGTCATTTTGGCCTGTGATCAGTTTTGCAAGAGGCTAGTTTAAAAAGGTGTTAGGATCCACAAAATTCCCTGTTCTGTTCAAGGTGGTATGAAAGCGTCATGATTTAAGGTATTTGCTGTACAACAAAAATAAGGACAGAAAAAACTGTGTTTCATAAAGACTTTGGTAATTAATTAATGGAGTTTAGATTGCAGCATTTCATGTAACGTCACACCACAAAAATTCCTTGATTGTCATCACACTACTGGTTATCTGCACTGCATTGTGATTTTGGCCATCTTATGTTATGAAATGGCTTGGTTTGCAGCAGGCAATGCATAGGTCAGTCTGCAGTAGCCTATTGACGTTTTTTGCCTTGTAGCTTTAAGCCAGCACAGCTAAAATAAAAGTTGGTCAGTTTTGTGTGATGGTTAAAGTCGATAAAATATGAGGCGCACTAGCAGGTGGCAAGCCGTTTCCCCAAGCAGCTACAGGGATATAGAAGGATCATTTCTTAAAAATTTTGCAGTATATGGTTTACTGAGTTTTTTTCAAAGGCTGTATTAAATCTTACCAATATGAATTCAAAGTAAACATCCTTGTAAGGAGTCAGAGCCAGAACATACCATTTGTACATTTAGCTGAACATGTAGGCTAACTGTTGGGCTGACTAAAACACTGTCTACATCTCATTCTTACTTGTTAATGTCTTTTGGTAATTAAAGTAATAAATCAAGCTTAATTTATTTCAAATTCTTGCTTGTTGCTGCAGTCCACAGCTCAAGCCTTATGCTGCACAAAGCAGAAGCATTACTTTCAAATAACAAACACAGCCACACTTTCTAAGACAAAAAAACAAAAAACAAATTTCATCTCACCTCAACAACCACAGCACTGCATTTTGAAGAAAATACCTGCTAACTGCTGGACTACGATGACTAACCCTTAGACGACAATGCTGAATGGTGCCTCTTCAAGACATATCGTCTATTCAATACAATATGTACAATATGTAACAGTAACCTTGCCTCGTGTCAGGTTGAGGTGACAAAACTCCTCCAGCAGGCATCCTCATTCGGAAATAATCACAAATAATGTAAAGTGAATTTGAATCATTGAATCGCTCCTTTGACAATGGCATTACCTGACCTCCTTCAGGGATCCCATTCTCCTGAGGTAAAAATTGCAAAATCTTCACCTCGCTGGTAATGCTAATACTGTGAGGGAGAGGTGAGGAGGAACATTACTGCTGACTTTGCTTCAGTGTAGTGAAAGCTATAATGGTGAGAGTTATGGTTAAAAGTTGGTAGAAGAATGAATCCAGTCAATAGAGATTCTTTCATAGAAGAAATAGGGCAGAAATCAAAATTCTGCTCCTGTATAGAAGTACAAAGATGTGTGTGGGGGGCATACACATTTTTGTATGTTTGTATGTGTGTGTGTGTGTGTGTGCCTGTGCCGTGTATGTGGGTGTATTTGTGGACAGCTGAACATAAATAATAGAACACAAGGGTTTTGTTATTAAAGTGGCCTTTTATTGCTTAATAGCTTTTGTTAAAGGCTTGCTTTGGATCCATTCAATATTGTTTCTTTCCATGCCTTGTTTTTGCCCTCATTTTTAGCTCGCCCAGATTTAGCTCGGTTTCATCCACTAATCCTTCTGTTTTGTTAGCGACACTGGGAGAACAGCCTGGGCTGTGTGGCTCAGCCCGCCTGTCAAAGCCTATAACATCTCTCACCAGGATCAGGTTATTGCCTGAGCTCTGTGTATCTTTATATTGAATTGCTTGTGATAGGAGGCTCTGGTGTTGTGTGAATGCGTATGTGTGTGTGTGTGTGTGTGTGTGTGTGTGTGTGTGTGTGTGTTTGTGTATGTGTGGGTTTGTCTGTGTGTGTGTGTGCCTCCATGCACATATGTTTGTGCGTATACTTATTGTACATGGATGAGGTGGCTCTGAATAAGTGAATGGGACACACAAGAGTGGATACAACAATTGTCTTTTCTGACCTTAAATTTCAATATTGTCCCCTCTTGTCTCTTCCTCCCTCCCTCCCCACCCACCACCATGTTCTTTGCTTTGCTCTACATTTGTCCATCACCACAGTGGGGTGATAGATGGGGCGGTGGAGACGGCGAACGTTAAAGTTTGTGGGCCGTGGACAGACAGCACGGCATGAATATCAGTGGCACAGAGTAAGCGCTGGGAATTGGATGAGCGAGAGCGAGGGAGGCGTCAGCACTTTTCCTCCCATGCATTTTCACTCAGGCGGATTGAGTCTTATTATCTGACCCTGCTCCTCTTCCCTCAGTGACCTAATAATATTGTTTCAGTGATCCTGTCCAGCCTCTGACCTCATGACTTCACGCAGGAATCTGTTGATGAAGATGAAGAGTTCCACTTTCCCAAAGAAGCCGGGTATTTTTTAACTTGTGCTTCCTCCTTGGCCCTGGTGTGATCATACTGTACGCACCAGCAGCAACTTAGTGATATTTATTTTTACTGTCTGTCTAAATGTTACTGCAATTGAATTTGCATTAAACAGTTATATCAGTTATATCCCTGTATCTAATGCTGTTTATTAGTCTGATAAAGATTTCATCTAATAAAGACCCTCTCACACTCACTCAGTAAGCCTCCTTATGTTGTACTATACCTAGACAAAGATCTGTATAAAACCTCATCAACAAGATCTCATTTGATTGGTCGACAGTGTTTGTTTGTTATTAACAGCGGAATCAAAGTCGCAATATCACTGAATTAACATGGTTATGTAGGAGCTTGTTAGGCAGCTGAGGTAAATGGGAGAGATTTGGGAACTAATCCCTCCCCAATCTGGACACCACAGCTGGTTGTCTCAAGCCTCTCCATCCATCCTGACACATACAAACACACACATTTGCACATACACACACAAGCGCCCAGCTCTGAACTCTGTTGCTGCCAACATGCATAGGGACACAGGGATAGGGATTGAAGGGGAACAGCAAAGAGTGTGTCGGTGTGTTTAATTGGGTTTTTCCAAATCCTTCTTAACCCTGATACATGTCCTTCCACATGCTCCGGCATCACTGGGTCGACAGGTCACCTAAAGCACAGCAACTTGAGAATCTTGCAAACTCGCCAGCAGTGGGACAAGGTTCATGTACCTATTCAGACTTCATCACTATAACAGTCTTTTGAAGAAAGTGCTGCTGAAGGGGATTAAGCAACTATCTATGCTGTCAGACTTTTGAAAGTCCTCTTATCTCTGTTTGCTACTGTTATTTTAGTGATGCCTGTAATTGTCATTTCTGGTTTCTGGTGATGCATGCTCCCAGTCTGTGGCTGCCTGGTAAATCTCCTTCTCCTGTGGTCGACTGGGAGCCAGATTGGCCGGGGAGAAAAAAAACAAAAAAAAAAACATGTTGACCTTGTCTACAGATTTAGAACACAGAAGCATCACTGATATGGCAGCTGTACTGTGGCAGGCAACAGAAGCCGGGGCTCCAATCAGATCATCAGGTCAGATGGCTGTAGTTAATGCCGAGGCTCAGAGTGTGGATGTAATACTCTCCAGCTCAATGCACAAAGACAATTTTGCAGGCCTTTGTCGGAGCCCTCAGAAGTCTTGAGGGGTTACTGAGGCCCTTTTTCATTAAATTAACCACTTCTTAAGAACTGTGGGTGCTGAACTAGTTAAATCCTCTTCCTGGTGTGGATCGCATATTGGGCGTTTAATATCTCTGCCTATCTAAACTGTTAGTTACTGACTCCAAGCTGTCATATTCATTCTATAATTACTTTTTTTTCCTTTATTTTGACAAGTGACAGAATCTAAGCTGCCACATCGCTAATGGCGATCCAGTTGATTTAAGCACGCCCCCTACCCCACGTACCTTCCTCACAAATACTGCACACACCCACAGGCATGCACAGGAACTCAAACACACAAAAAAATACCGCATGCAGTCTCACTCCTCCACTTTTCTGAATCAATCTCCTGGACATGACCCTATCTTTCCCTCTTCCACATATTGTGTTGCTTTCCACCGTAGTGCTTATTGCTTTCTTTGATTAATCTTCCTCCTTGCTTTCCCTGCCGCACTGGTCTGAGTCAGTAGACTTCCTGTTGGTTTTCAAAACAACTCTTCATGTCAGCCTTCCTTCCTCCCATCTCCCCCCTTCCCCTGATCCTCCCTGGTCTTCTATTCATCACTCCACAGCCCATTTTACAGTATCTTTCTGTCTCCTTCCTCCATCCGTTTCTCTCGCTCCATTACCTTACTCGTTCGTGTCCCCTTCATCTCACCCTCTGCCTGTCCAACCTCCTGACATGATTTTTTTTTTACCCTCTTACTGTATTTCCCTCCTCTTCCCTGCATTTCTCCTCTCGCCAATCATCTTCAGGTCCTCTGTCCACCTCTCTCCCTCCCTCCCCACCTCTCTGTCAGGCCCCAGTTCTCTCCCTCCTCTTCCTTCGTCTGGCAGTGGAGCGGCTCCACTCTTGCTGACAGTGCTGTTTGTGTGAACTGAGTGCTGAGCTTCACAGCCCCCTCGCCTCCCATTGCTCCCTCCCTCCCCCTGCCGCCTCTCTTCCTCATCCTCCACCTCTCTCCCTCCTTTCCTCTTGCCTCCCACCTACATACCCCTCCAGGCTGGGGAATTAACCTTCCAGCCCTGGGCTGCTGGGCTTAATGACTGTCTGTGGGGCCAGCTCCGACTACACAACCCAGCTGCTAACATCTGGGCCACACACACCCACTCGCACCACCTATACACATACACAAAGATATACACACACTACTGGACACTGGCACTGCAGCATGCACAACAGAAGGTTACAGTCCTTGAATTGGTGCCACTATGAGGGTGTGTGTCATTATCATTCTTTCTTTATTGCCTGCTGTACAAATGTCGGAGTTTCTTAGTACTATTCTCACAGATAGTGGTTGGTCTATCATTACCGCATGACTGCATGGTGGAACAACAGATGCAGCAGTAGAACTGCTTTTGTGTTATACTGCGCAAACAGCTTTTACATATAGCCAACATAGAGCCACAGCACAAGTGTGGACTATCAGCAGATCAAATGAAAAATACATGCACGTGGAAAATAAACATGACCTTTCAGTTGTCTTGCTAGAAGAGCTTTCAGTATGTTCCACTGAGCAAATGGTGGTATTCTCCAGCCACCATTCAGTTGGAAGTATATAATTGACAAAAGGGGGGTGGGGAGAGCAATATTCAGGAAAAAAAAAATCAAATATTCCACTGTTGAAAGTGAATTCTTTGGCCTGTCTCTGTCTCCATCTCTGCAGCCGAGCAGATCACCCCAGGAGTATTCAGTATAGGAAATACAGTTATGTGGATACTCTCTATTCCATTCATTATGTATGAGCGTAAATGTTACAAACTAGCAGCTGTGAAGACGTCCATGTTGCATCTGTATCTTTGAGGGCTGCACTGCTCCTTCCAACCCAGCACAGTGAAATGCTAAATAATGGGATCCATGAATACTCCCCAGAAAGGCGGAATAGAAAGAAACTACAGGCATGTTCCTCTGCTCTTATTGCCGGCTCACTGCAACTTTATTAAGCTTTTATAGATAATGAATTCAATTCTGCTGAAACAAGAGGTCCAACAACCTTTTAAATGGTCATTTTTAAATGGTCATTTTTTTCTGTGTGGCCTTGAAAGTATTAAAAATTATCTAAATCCTAGAGGCAGCCATGACATTGTTATTGTTTTTTGACATTTATTTTCCTGTTCAGGTGACCCCCTTGTAACCACCGCCACCAACACTTTTCATATACACACCTTCCTTCATTCTTCAGTCTGTGCTACTGCCTCTTTATCTGTTGCCTCTGTCTTAGACTAAGGAGTGAGAGAAGGGGGAGTCCCATTGGCATTCTTTAACATCTCCGTTGCTCACTTGTGTTCAGAGAGCCATCTGTAGATCAGGAAGACAAAAAGACGCTCCAGAGCCTTGGCGTCACTCAACAGGTAAGCACAGCTATCTTTCTCTCATGCAAATCCACACACCTATTCAAAGATTCTTGGCTTTTTTTAAGAAGGAGGTACCCCTTCTCTGTGTGTCTGTCTGTCTGCCTCACTCTCTTTCTCTCTGTGCACCCTAGGCAGGCAGATGTGCTTGAGTTGGTGGAGGTTGAAAGGAGGTTTTGCCTCTCTGTCTCTCAACTTTTTCCTGAGGAGAGCAGGTGTGTGAGTGTGTGTAGCGAAGTCAGAGTAATCCAGTAAACTTGAACACTTTGAGCTGAAGGGAGTGGAGACAGAGCACACAAACACCTAACTTGGGTTTCTCTCAGTGCCTTGAATTGGCACCGGACATGTACCTTGTCAAGCTGCTGAACTGCTGGACCAAGCTGATACTGTACGATTCAGCCTGTCTATCCTCAAGGCTGAGGTCTGTTCTGTCAGTGTTCAGCACATCCAGCCAGGTCTTAATCAGACTCCTTAAAGAATGCCATGTTTTAATGCACAATCGGACGCGATAAGATTCTGTTGATAATCTAATCTGCATCTTTTAGAAACCCTCTTTATCAGTAGTTCAGTGTTAAAGCAGTAATGGTTCACAACGCAGCTTCTATAAGCTACAGTAATTGGACCCACAGGCAACTGGTGAGATTGGTAAGAAGTTAGGTTGGTATTAAGATGTAGCACCACATCTGAATTGGATGGCTGCACGGAGGTTGAAACTTCATTTTCTGCACATTGACTGATTTCATGGGGTTTCGCGTTAAATTGGTCTAGGATTGAGTGTATTGAGTCGTTTGATGATGTTATGAAAGACGCCATTAAAAATCTACCTGTCAGGGTCACGCTGAATGGTTCAGCTACCTCTAATGCCCTTGCGGGGAGAGTGGCAGCCTTGTCTCTGAAAGCGAATCAAATTTCAAATCAAACTTTCTAATTTGCATTTGTAAGAAGCCGAAGAACAAGGTCGAAAAAACCTGTGGCAAGGAGTGCTGCCGTAGTAAAATATGGGTCCTTCTTATTTTTGAAGACAAATTAAATTGCCATTCAGTCTGGTATTTATCTAATGTTACACTTTAAGCAACTGTTATATGACATATCACAGGTATTCCACAAATGCTACACCATCCCAGATTTTACATAAAAAACCCCAAACAAGTATCAGGAAATCAACATTCTTGCGACTGGCTGTATTTCTGAAGTAATTAAGGCAGTTGTTTGACTAAGTAATTGGAATGTGGGGAGGTCAGGCAGGCTGTGTCTGCTTTCAGTACAAGTCTCAATGAAAATGGTGACTTTACTGTGTTGTCCAAACACTTCTCTTCCTCACAGGGTATACCTGCTATTTGAGCTCCAAATCCCAAAGGTAGAGATGAAATTCTGACTTTTTTCATATTACTGCAGACAAATGAAAGAAATCCAGTACTTCTTATCAAAATGTGGATGACTGTAATTTGAAATGCGTATGAGAAAAAAATGTCAACGTTAGGCAAGATATAATGAGTGTGTTTGTGTTTACCTATACAAGGCATTAAAAGACACAGAGATAAAGAGAAGATGGGCATTTTAACCTCAGAAAAGAATTTCTATTTATTGAAGAGGGAAGTAATTGCCCTTGTGTGTTCAAAGAGTATACTGGGGGCTCTGAAATACACAAATGTCTTGAGAGCGAAAAAATAATTGAGTGTGAGTTAATTCTTATCAAAGCCTGTTGGAGTGCAACTAATCGACTGAGGGGAGATGCGTCAAAGAGCTGTTGCCTTCAATTCATTTTGTCTATGCAGATGAGAAAATATTTAGGTTTTCAATTAAGTAAATCACTATTATTTGTTCCACTCCTGCAGCAGATAAATTGAAGTGATTACAAACTGACTTAAAATCCACAGAGGGTTCTTCCAGGTCAAATAAGGAACAGTATTGGATGCAATTGGCACAGACCCACAGCACGGCCTACAGACTGCCCCTGGGATCCATTCACAACAAGAACATGATCCTGACAGTGGCTCACACAATACACAGTCGTCATGCCTAAACAACAAAATATATTGTTGTCTAAAATAACCCATATGAGCATTTTCCAATCTACCATCAGTAATGTTAAAGTATGGTTTACATTAGGCAACTAGCAAACATTATTGTCACTGTAAATGAAATATGCTACTGTTATGGTATTGTAAGGTCAGGCAACTAAAACACCAAGACACCAACATTACAGTAACTACAGTAGCTACAGCAGGGGGCACTGTCACAATACCTCCTGCACTGACACTAATACTAAACATTGGTTGTTTAAAGTTGCTTAAAAAACCCTCCAATGCTGTGTTTCTGGAGAGGACACCCTCTATTCACTACTAATAATTGTATTAGAATCAGCTTTATTGGCCAAGTATGTGTACACATACAGTACAAGGAATTTGACCCCGGTTTTAAATTGCTCTCAATGTACTTACACACAGTCAAACAACAATTTACAGGAAGACAGAAATAGACAAACAAGAACAACAAATCTGAACAAAGAATAAACAAGACTATTATATATACGTACATTGTACATACAAGTAGAGAAAAAAATATGTATATATATATATATATATATATATATATATATATATATATATACGTAAAGCATCAATGACCAACAACATACAATGTCTATAAAGTAAAGTGTTTCTATAAATTAATGTAATTGTAAATGTTAATAAATGTAAATGTAAATTATATAATTTACATTATTGCTGTTTGTCATAACATATAGTAATTTCTATACCTTTGAAGGCATTTTCTGCTTTCATGCAGCCATTGGTTTCCATTCATTTAAATGCTGTTTAAAAATCAACTTGCAGAGACTTTTTTGTTGAGAAAGGTGTCTATTTGCCCTTCATCAGGACTTACATAAGCTAATATCTGCTCTGTTCTTCACTCCCTCGGCTGATCAGGAATTATTGTGGTAAGAGAAGCCAGAGGAAATGCTGAAAGAAGCCACAGAGGTCCTCATAACAACTAATCACAAATTCAAATGTACACTTCAAAGGGAATTGTGCACTCCTTGTGACTCATCAGGAGACTAAAACTAGCTTGACTAACTGAGCCACTCAAACACAGAAAGCTCCTCTGCATTTACTTCCCATCTAAAACACAAATTCCCAGCACCATGCTTGTGTAACTGATTTGGCAAGTACCATTAAAATTGTGATTAGACTGTTCTACAGACCTGTTAACGTGCCTTGTTGCTTTTTAAAGTTGTGTTTTCATTGCATGTTAATGTAGGATTGATTGATTGAGTGATTGATTGATTGACTGATCTGAAAAGTCTGCTGTGATCTTGTTGTAATGATGTGCTCGTCAGGAGCCTGTGAGACTTGGGAGTTAGATGCTAAAGTGAATTGTAAATAGTATTGCAAACAGAAGCTACAGTGTGTGGTCAGAAAGTCAAACCTTTGAAAATATACAGGAAATGTAAACATAAAAAGACTGACTTTACTGATAGTTTCTTATACTATATCGTTGGGCTTAATACAACTGCCTATTGAAAGCCTATGCCTACTATATTTATCTTACAGGGGACATGGAAAGTACAGGATGTGTATATTTCACATATGTTGTTTTTTTTTTCATGGTTGTTCCAGGATTGTCGAAGGTCAGGTGTCAGCGGTGAAATGGACTACTTGTCAGCATGGATTGTGTCTCTTTCAGCTCTACCCTTTCTCTGTCTCATCTGGGGTAAGAGAATCAAATGTCACCATGGAGCTATCATTACCCTAACTGTGGCCTTTTCAAGTCCCATCCATGTTCTGGCCATTCAGCTGAGCAGTGGGAACCTTGAATTTATTGAAGCTTTAATTGAATTTTCACTACAACATAATAGCTACTGTATGTTTACGTGCATTCCCCTCTCAATCTGGCTCCTCAAGTCACACAGTTTTACAGTGATGTATGTACTGCAAATGTGAGTCAGTTAAACTAACCTGGTCAATCTCATACTTATCTCCTAATCTTGTTTGAGATGCCAGGTTTACTGCAGTATCAATGGGCTTACTATTACCTTCCTCTGTTGTTATTGCTTAGTAAAATATGAAACCAGCAGCTGCATCATCTCGCTCTCTTTTGCCGGGAAACCATTCTCTCTATGAACAGGACCTCAGGTAGAAAGGAACATTTTGTTAACCGATTTATTCATGGTTACAGGGGAACTCACTCTTAGGGTATTAGTGCTGTATGCAAATAGCTTAATCCAAATACTGCCTATAGCCAATAAGGATACTCCATGTGACCATAGTGTCTTTTCTACCAGGGTTGTTTGCTGTGGCACAGTTTAGCTCAAGGTAAATCTGTCCAATGTGAGCGATATGGTGCTATGCATGTTATCCTTGACAGTTTTTATACACTGGGTATATCCCTCCTATTTTCACCTCTGGCATAGAGCAGTTAATACAGAAAATGAATAACACCAACATAATTTCACTTCTGCTACTGGGTATTATGTGCACAGTATGTTCCTCACTAGTTTCCATGGTGATTACTGTCAAGGGTGTTTATTTACGGCAGTCACTACTGTGAAGTACATAGGGGAGGTGCCGTAAAGGAAGTTGGTCAAGTTCACTGAATGTACCAACTCGTGTCTGGAGCTACTCGGACAATAAAGTTGCCGTTTGTTACAAAGACAGAACACTCGCTAATTATTCTTATATAAACTAAAGCACAGTTTATTACAATTACCACAATGACTTCCAGTTCATAGAACTCACTAAACATAATCTTATCATGTATACTGCTACCTCCAGGACAGGAGAGGAAGATGTGGCTTTAAACAAACATTTGCATAAACTATTTAATACTGCTATATGAAGTGCATGCTTTACCTAGAGAAATTAAAAATGAATGCAGAAATAAAGGTTTAGAAGCAAATCGCAGACATATATAATTGTGGACATCCAATAAGGAATGGAAATCAATATTTCACGGCAGACATATTTTACAGGTCATAGCAGGGAGGCACAGGTGTAATTAATGACATTAATTGAAGATGGCTGCATTCCATTTAGGTGTTGCAGTTCCCGCACCCTAGTGTTGTGCACGCGTTCTTACTGGTGTGACAATGTCTGCCTCAGTTGTGTTTATTCTTGCCCATTCCTCCTCTCTGTCCCTCCTATCAGCCACATTCAAACTTCCCCAGTGCCCCTGCATCTCTATTAAGCTTTATTGCCATTCTCCACCTGTCCACCAGATGCCCCCCCCCCCTCCATCCTAGTCACCTGACTCCTGCCAGATTGTCAATGTTGTCATGTTGCTCGTAGCGTTTGCGTCCAGCCACCGGTACCTGTACCTTGTTTGACTGTTTGGACTGCCTTCCTGTTGCCAACTTGTAAGCTTGTTCCTGACTATAGCCTCTAGTAAATTTCCCTTCATCCTACCTGCTTGCCTTGTGTGTGTGTTTGTCTGCATTTGAGTCCTCCTCCCTCTGAATTCACTACCTTGACAACTGACATGGCTTACTGGGACACTGAAACGTAATGGAGCAATCGTGTATCAGTCATGTGTATCATTCAAATAGGCCTGCTTCCCCCTTCCCTTAAAGCTGTAGTAACTAATGTTTTTATATCAATGGGTCAAATACTTGTAATGTGAAAGGGGACGCTCGCAGTGACAAACTCGCAGAGAATTACTCTGAAATTCCCCTTAGCTTTACGGGCCAAAAAAATAATTAGCTGAACACTGGTCACAAGTAGCAAAATGCAGGATAATGGCCATTGATGATAATGGCACTGATTGAATTGAATTCCCCTTCATTACGACTGACTCAGTTGGTTTAAAGACATGGACGTCATCATTTGGTAGCCTGACTGAGAGAGAAGAGAGCGGTGGAATGGGACCACGAGCAGGAAACTACAAACGTGTCTCTTGGTGAAATGTTTATCTGTGACATGCTGAAATAGGGTAACAGCAGAGAAGAGCCATATCTAAATCAATCAATATCTAAAGCTTGCTAACACTAGCCACCATAAGCTACAAGTAAGTTAGACTAAAGCTTTAGTGGAAGATTAGGAACACTGTATTATTTCTTCATTTAAAAGTTACATACTCCATGAAAGCTGAGTCTTATCACTACATTTTTTGTAGTGATATTTAATATTTTGAAATCTTAGAATAATACTGTATAACTATTTCAGCAGCCACTGTAGATCACTGTTGAGTATTCATTTATGTAAACTGTATGCAAATGGGCTCCTGTGTTTGGTTGTTTGTATGCATCCTCTGTAATGGCCAATCTTGCCCTTCATATTTGACGTGAGGTGACTGGTTCAGCCTTGATCTGAGAGCTCTGCCTCTCACTCATGTTGTCAGATGCAACAGAGCATGCACTTCACAAACAACTTGGTCATTGCTTCAATGAAGGTCAAGATTCAAACAGCCTAGCGGAATCAGGCTGGCCTCTCTGCGGGGCATTGTTTAAACGAGAATCACGCTTAGATATTAGGCATTAATTGGAGTATGCAGTTGCGTTTGGCTCCTTGAACTGAA
This sequence comes from Oplegnathus fasciatus, assembly GCA_003416845.1. Classification (NCBI taxonomy): domain Eukaryota; kingdom Metazoa; phylum Chordata; class Actinopteri; order Centrarchiformes; family Oplegnathidae; genus Oplegnathus; species Oplegnathus fasciatus. Next base: position 1,013,004 of record NTHP01000035.1, read on the forward strand.
TTTATTCATAAACCTCTATGTATAATGATCATATAATCCTAGCCCCAGTGTTAGAGGCTTGTGGGTGGTCTGCGTTAAGGTTACCTTCCTGACTCAAGTGCACTGCACCACAGAACGTCACCTAAGAGCCTGGTTGAAGGATGGCCAACCCCACCTATGACAAACAAGGGGGATTAAAGTGATAATCATTACTCTTCCCAGGAGGAATTAGCTGGTTGGACATCGACATTGAAGAAAAACCGCAGGTGAATGAGGTCTCTGATACCCCATGCTTTTCTCCTCCTCCCAATACCCTATCTGCATGGCCGAGGGGGGATTTAATTCGCAGTAATTACTTTATTGACTCATTTTCAGGGCCGTATCACTGCAGTTTCCCATCAATAAAACATATGCCAGGATGAATAATGTGGCCAGACACAATGGGGTGCCTTCTCAGACAAAAGACCACAAGACTGCATCCCTGTGGTGTATGTTTATGTCACGCTCCCTCTGCTCCTTTTATTTCCTCCGTAACACTCCTTACACATACTCAGCCCTTATTCTTCCCCACCTTTTTACATTCAGTCCCATCACATCCGTTATCTGCTCTACCATTCCACCTCCTTCCTCCTTTTATGTCTCCAGGCACGCAGGCCCAGCAGGCCTTCAGGTCTGAGCCCAGGAACCTCACTGTGCGGATGGGAGCCACAGCTGTGTTGAGGTGTGAAGTGTTGCGGGCCTCAGGGACTGTGCAGTGGGTGAAAGATGGCCTCCTCCTGGGACCTCAGAGAGGACTGCCAGGCTTTCCACGCTACAGCATGATTGGAAACCCCAAGAGAGGTAAACAGGGATACTCACAGAATAAGGTCTGTGGCCTATTGGGCTTTGATGGACCTATCCAAGCTAAATAAATTGACTTATTTGATAAAAGCATCACTAAAAAGACAACAGAATTAGTCATCATAAATTGCCTGTGGTTGACTGAGGCTTGTGCTTTATGGGTCTGGCAAAGAATAAAAAATCTCATAGAAATGATCGACTGAGTAGATCCAGTTGAGTGGAATAAGATGAAATAACACTGGTCAAGGTAAAGCTAAGCCACTGCGTGAGCTAGAACATGATGTCAGACGTGGGTAGGGTAAATGAAAGTATGATATACCAAAGAAAGTAAGACAATTTATTCTACGCATTTCTTTATTTTCTTGTGACATGTAGGTCATATGATTTTAATTATGGAGTGCTGCTGTCAGCTCAGGAATCATCCAACAGTACAGCTTGATGTTGGCTACTCTAAAAGTAAATGAGATGATGTTGTTGCTATGGCTTCAAAGTGCTGTAATAAAGCAACACAGACATTACGGGAACCTTATGGCACACCAGCTCTCTATACAGGGAGCATCTGGGACTGGGGAGGTGATGTGATTGTCAACAGTCTCTCACACATCCCCCTCACTGTCACTCACATGTAAAGATGGAAAAAAAAAAGAAATTAAAGCAACAGAGTGTCAGCAAATCAGTGAAATGTGGCAGAGAATAAAGTGTGTTGCAGAATATGCACCACAGTCTATAAAAAGTAATAGCCAATTAGAAGGCAATCCCGAGTAAGAGAAGAGCATCTGTTCCTGATCAGCCCGCAACTAGACAAGCCGCACTTCACTGTTGCACAGTGTGGGAGACCGCCAGCAACACATAAACACCGAGAGATGCGTAGATGCCCATGCATACATTGTCCATGCTTATTAACGCCTCGAGTTTACATAGAAACAAACATACAAAGTACTAAAATGTTGTTTGTCAGCTGATTAGTTGTCAGTGAGCAAATTACAGTAAACATTACAGCAGGTACAGGGTTAGAAAAAAAGAACTTGCCTTTTTTTCTATCAACAACAACATAAGAATATATACACATAAACGTAAGAAAAACAAACACACACGAGACTCAAACATACACTCATGAATAAAATACCCATCAGTGCAGGTAGACATTACCAGAAAAAAAATCTGCAGACTGCAGACTGATGTATGCAATCACTTTACACTGCACAGAAAGAGCAAAACCCTTTAAGATGACGCTTGACAGCACTTGCTACTCCACCAGTTTTCACTGATTGTCACCATCAGTGATGTTTATTGATGTTTAAAAAAGCCTGTAATCACACATTCACACACACACACACACACAGGAGAGGCTAGCATTAATTTCAATATATACTTACAGTAGATGTAACACCTTTAGTTTCCACAATCTTAAGCAATAGCGTAGATGTGTATGGACATGAGCCCAGATCTAGGATTTCACGCATTTGCGTGCAACAATGTGCATTGTAAAAACAAACACACAGAAGAACAGATAAACAGCTTGTTCAAGGCAACAAAGCATTAAGTGAGTTTTTCTTTATTTATTTTCAATGATTGGTCCACAAGGTGTAATTTAATTGTAGCACATGGCATGCAGCCAGTCAATCAGGCAGAATTTAATTATGAATGAACACTCAGGTCATCATATATACTGCAAGTGTTACATATTTTTCTTAACTATTATCAACTTACTAACATCAAACATTTAGAAACGTGTAAACCATAGCCACGCATGAATATTAACTTAACTACTTGCTGGGGTTTCTTGTTTGCGGCGTGTTGGCAACACATGTCTTTGCAAATGTTGTCGTCAAGTTTAATGGATTTTGTAGGCCTTTGAAAAGTGCATAAATGTTCTCTACCCTTAAGTATGTAATATTGCACAGAGCCAGGAAAATATGTGATAAAGAAAGTAGAGCTGTTCCAGACCTGTCACATTGCGTGGACTCTTTACTTGTTTTAGAAATAATTAAACCTACGTACTTTATATTGAATCTGTTTTACCAAGTGTAATAGAGTAGCACCACAGCACTGTGTATACTGTACTACTACTACTATACTGACGATATAAAAGCTTTCTGAAAGGATGAATGGTCCTGTAAACTCAAATTGTGGAATATTTTCTGTATGGTAACATACTGCATGGTTTTCAAATTACAAAAAAATGCAAGTGAGAGGAACTATGTTTCTTATACTCGGCTGATTGAAAGATGCTAAAATGTTGTCTTAATCAAGATGACAACAATTGACACTAGTTAGTTTTCTATTTCCCTTTCCATTGCGACTGACCTTTCCCAATAACATAACAAAATGTGTTTCCAGCTTAAGGACCAATGCACAAATGCAGATTTGCAGAGGGGAGAATATACTCTGCTGCAGACATAATGGCTATGTAGATGTACTGCATCCCAAAATTTTGAGGGCCCTTACTAAAATAAATACAGAGTAATGGACAAATAAGCAAATCGCGTTGCAGCCATCCGCCATCTCCCCTACCATAAATACACACTCGCTGCAACTTGATTGCGCTATTTGTGAGTAATTTCAGCAAAGAGGAATGTGATTAATAACTTCAATGTCTCTCTCTCTGCACTCAATGATAACTTAGATGTGAAAATTGCTTCTGGTTGGTGTTAATTATCTTGCCAGCTTACTTGACACATGCATTTTTAGGTCTGGGTGGTTGTCAGACCAAGATACTATTTTGCACATGTTAGTAGGCTGTGAGCCAGAGAATCAGGAGCTGGAAAACCAACACTGAACATCATCTAATCCCCACAGGTTATGGCAATGCATCAAACAAATCAAGCCCTGTTGGCATGCCAGACTATCAGAAGAGAAACACAGAGAGAAGGACTCTGCCTGGCATCAATTAATAGACAGTTTATTCAGTCGATGTTGTGAATCTGGGATTGGATTTCTTTTACCATACTGGAAATTCATTCTGAAACAAAATGTCTCTGCTATGTGTATAGACAACTACTTGCATGTCAATGGAAATGCCTGCAGCGGGAGGTTCTCAGCAAGTGAGATGTTTCAATTTTACGGAAATACGAAAATAGTCTATTTATAATCAAATCAAACACCCAAATGGCAGTAGTAGAGTATATTACCGTATTGAATTGAAATGCCAGACTATCATTGTACAAATTGCTTTTATTGTTAATTTTCCCATTTCCCAAGTTGAAAATTGCCTATAATTCAGACACTCTGAAATCAACACAGAAGAAATTGGGCCTGCAGGAGGCACTTATCGATATACATGCAACAGCTCTGAACAGCAAGTGTTCTATTCAGTGGAGTGTGAACAAGAAAACTAAATGAAGCCCTCCTCTTTGTAATTATTTACATGTATTTAGTGAGCACATCCTTATCACAACATAACGTGTCACAAAAATAATTAATCTCTCCCTCTCTATTCCAGGGCAGTATCATCTTCAGATTGAAAAGGCCCAACTGGAAGATGACGCCCCCTATGAATGTCAAGCCGGCCGGTCTGAGAGCAGTCGAGCAATCATTTCCAGTACAGCCTGGGTCAACATGCTAAGTGAGCAAAACCATGGAGTGTGTGAGCAGAGGGGATGTGGGGGCTTATAAACATTTTTTTTTTGTCCGAGTAACAAAATGATGTACGTAATAAGGCACACTGAGCATCCTCAGTACTCCAGTAACATACACAACCTCTTGACCAGTAATCAGCATATAAAGAGCTGTTAAATATTCATTTCTATTGATAACGAGTTTTAATTTGCTATGGTATTTGCATTTGAAGCAGCTCACACTTCAATTTAGAGAAATTTAAATAAATTTAAAGTGTCCTTGGTACAGTAGAACTCAGCGGTTTCCTTCCACCACAAATCATATTTGAAGCTTGTATGAACTGTGAAGAAATTTTTCTAACTTTTCAGACAGTATTTATTTCTTTAACAAGCACTATGCCAGCCCTGCATGTTCCAGTAGGTCTAGGGCTTTAACCAGCAGCTGCACAATATAAAGTATCAGTAGAGCCTGGATTCCCTGGCAAGCCTCGGGGCAATCCATGTCTCTCCCTTGCACAAGAATAAATTATAACAGAAGTGATTGAAAAGTTCCTACTCAGACATGCTGGAATAGATGTAATTGTACGACCACATTAGACCACCTGTTGTCACTCTGTAACAACCGGTATCTCTCTCTCCCTTCCCCTCTTGCTTGTGGGAGCAAGCCCATATGTGGCAAGGAAAGGACTCTAAAAGAACCTTTCTTCTCCAGGCGCAGTTCATTTACTTACATCCCCCTCCCCATTCTCTCCGTTGCACAATTTCACCCTCTCTCCCTCTCTTTCAGGCTTTCTCTTTGGTGACCATGGAGAGGGTTTTTTTCATGGGGGGGGGGTTGCTGTGGCGATTCTAGTGGCCTCACTCTCCTCTGGGAAGAAAGCAGGTTTTTCTGACATCAGTGGGCCGGTGGGAGGGATGGCGGGTGGTGTGGGATAGGAAGAGGCATAGACCGCAGACGTCTCCTTTGAATGGCTATGTTCTGTTCTACACTGCAGCAGCAGGCCTACACCTGCAGCCACAGCAGGCTTGACTCCCACATTTATTACCTCTGAGATGCCTATTGCATGTGCACCCACACACACAAAGTCAACGCAATTGCCTTCGGCTTTGTCAAAAAGGTCAAAATGTGTGGGAATTATGTTCATGTTGCATCAGGGACTGCTGGTAGTCGGATTTACCATGACTGAAACCTACTGCTGCCCTGTGTTCCTGACATGCTCAGATCTGAATCCACTCTACACATCTCAGCTGGTGTGTTTTTGCTCAGCGTCTTGGGAACACTTTCCAGCTGTTGACTGTTTAAGATGGACATTTGCAGCTGCACTGCTGCAAAGGGCAAAGAGTGAAGCGACTGACTTAAAAAGCACTCTGCAGCCTAGGTCCTAAAGGGTCATTTGTTCCACCCCAACAACTCAACTGATTCAAAATACGTGACTAATCTGGGGCTTTATAATGAGCTGATGAATTCAATCTCCTGTTAGTGCTGAACTGGGACTGGAAACTGTGCATCCTTTTGAAGAGCACTGTCTCTGATGAGTTCCCCATGGACTTCTCCATCACTGAACTACAGCTCCCAAGGCCCCACACCCCTGGCCAGTCAACCATGGCCATATCCCATCAAGCCCTGCATCAAATCAAAACACTATAAACTCTTTATGAGGAGATACAGTGGGGGAGAGGGGAGGAATGTGAAAACAAAACAGAGATTGCTGGTCGAATAATTGGATTCCTGGGTCAGAGGGAGTGCTATCATGACTGGCTAATTCAAGATGGATCACCACAGGCAGTGAATAGCGGGGATGGAGGCTAAAATGTCAATAAGCCCCACCCATGGGCTTACAAAGAGATGTTTTCAAGACATTTCCATTGGTGCAACATAACTCCTGTATGTTTTTGCCTTCCTGCGGAGCTTAGATAGGGGATTACTGCAATAGGCAGATCAAGTGGCAGTGAGTAATCCATGACAATAACAACCTCTACCCCCTCCGCTGAAACCCCCTCCTCTGCTAAAACTTACCCCGCACTGTGCCCGTCACATACCTGACACATCCTGTGTCTCGGTTTATACCATTAGCCTTAGCATTTAATCCTATTAATGAACAACTCTCTCCTTCACCGCATTGCATGCCTGTACAGATGCCTCCTGCAAATGTTCAAAACAGTTATTTGATGTGTTCTGGTTTTAGACTGTGTTAGTCATTCAGTTGCCATAGTTGGGTTTTACAGAGATATGTGTGTGTGTGTGTGTGTGTGTGTGTGTGTGAGCGTGCCCATGTGTGTAAGCTTATTATCAGTGTTGGTTGGAGGTTAGAGGACATTTTAGGAACCAGGGCTATGGTGAGGTTTTTGCGGTAGCTAATGAGTTTAGCACTTGAAGAGTATATAATGAGCCTTCATTTTATGATTCCCTGTTATGAATAATGGAACAACTTATAAATGGGGGCACAAGCAACGTAGAACATGGTGACTTTATTCATCTTCGTTCACGAAAAAGTTCTGACAGTCGCCCAAGATATAACCCCATCAGAGGACGGTGTGTTATACACTAGTGTGACGGTGTGCATATTACAGTGCTAGACTGATATTACAGTGTCGGGGTCTTTACAATTAGCAAAGGAGGCTCTGCTAAATAGGAAAATGTTACACTAAAGGGACAACTGAAATATTCTGTCACTCTGCTTTGCTTTTAACTCTTTTGAATCTCTCAATAAGGTAGATTTACCATTGAGTCAGTTCAGACTGTGTGTGAAATATTTTCTGTATATGTTCTTGATGAGAACAAAGAGGAATTTAACTGTTATGTAACTCAGAACTAAAGGTAAGAGAGACAGCAGCGGTGGGTCAGGAAGGAGTGGTGTGTCGGTGGGTGAGGGGTGACGGGGCTGCTGCTTCACTTCTCCCCCAGAGCAGAGGAGACGTAGACGGGAAGACGGAGACAGAGAGGAAGGGAAAACTGAAAAAAAGAGAGCACTGTTTCAGAGGCTTTCATTGCCAGAGATCACACACCTGAGACCCACAATCAGTGTATGAATGAATGAATGTGTGTGTTTTTATGCTTAATGAGTTTAAAAATACATCCTTGTGCATGTGCATGGATGTGTAGTTTCAGCCAATCTTTGTCTCCCAGAGATAAAACCGATGAGTTGTGTCTGTCTGGTGTTGAGAAGTCTGATCTTCTGCTCTCCATTATTTCTTAATTCAGCATAATAAGCTTTTTAGAGACTGTTTTATCCTCTGGGCCTTCTCCAGTATTTTCCAGAGAATCAGCTCGGTATCACATGTTAGACTGTGCACACACTGGCGCCTGTTTTTAGAGTGAAGTGAGATGAATGTAGCTTGTCTGCACATTCACTCGCCTGTGTCAGTGTGTTTGTGCGTGCAAATCTGCATGCACTGTAGACTTGAGTTTATCTTTGGCTGTTTGTGTGCCAAGGAGAAAAGAGAGTGTGTGCGTCTGTATGTGAATGAGAGCGAAAGATAGGTGGAAAGAGCTGCTTATGCATATTGATGTGTGTCTGCTAATCTGCTTCTTATCTGCCTTATCCATCCATCCGTCTGTATTTGTCTAATGAATCGAATTTTGTGGCTCAGTGTTTCTCATCTGAACGGCAGGAGCAAGTCTTTGCATGCCTATCTATTTTTGTGTTCATATATGTACCTTAATAAGAGAGATAGGGCTAGAAAGCAGGGAGAAAGAGAAGGAGATAGGGAGACAAAATGAAAAAGCAGACTGGCAAGTAGACAAAGAAGGGGCAGAAAGAGTTAATTAAGAGAGCAGCTTGTGCTTCGCTCTGAGTGCATGTCTAGTAAATTGAATAGAATGCGTGTTTTGTTGTTCTCCACATGTGCTATCACATTTGTACAAAATGTGTGCATGCATCTAAGTTCATCCTGACTGAGCTGATTGGGTCACATGGTTTGCAGATGTGATGGATGGCGGGCAGTAATTCCCAGTCCAAGCTGGAACACACCTTCCCCCACACTTCTGCAGTTTAACTGCAGTGGTCAAGAAGGATAGCGTGGGGAAGGGGTGGGGGTGTGGGGGGGGGG
>NTHP01000035.1:1021541-1045617 GCA_003416845.1 Oplegnathus fasciatus
TAGGGCTCCTAGAGAGGGATGATGGAGTGAATAAGAGATAAGAGGAACGGGCCAGCATGAGCAAGCGAGGAAAAAATTAGATACCTGCCTCCCTCATTTGCGAACATATCATTATTCTTATTTTAGGATTTGTTAGGCTGCCAGACACTCCTCGAGCACAACAAGTGGTGCGCCTATGTGAATCGTGCGGGCCCGAGTAGATTGAGAGTGCAGGGGCTGTCAATAGATGCATGGCCCAGTCATCTTCTCAGGGAAGAGGGGGGAAAAAACAAACAAATGCATCTCATTATTGCAGCGCGCGCCTCTGCAGTGCTCTGGGTAACCCATCACAGTCCACACAGATTCAATTGCTTCTTTTAAATCAGTTTGAAGCTGCAGCCACATCTCATCTGTCTCAATAGCAGACTAGAGCCAATGGGCGACTCTGCACACAGCAACAGCTCCTCCTAGTGGCCAGGGATTGAGTGTTAGTGCCAAAGAGATGGAGAGGAGCTGAATGGCTGGCTGGCTTTGGTTGCTTGTGGTCCAGCTGTTTACCCACACATTAGCAGTAGATTTATCTCAGAATTCAGCAGCAGCTATCTTCCTGCCCCTGCTCTCCTCTGCAAGCCTGTCTCACACTCACTTTTCATTCTTGCCGCATCTCTTTACTTCTCTGCCAGAGTCTTTCATGTCTCTCTCACACGCACATGTATCCATCCTGTACTTTCCAGCTCCCTGTTCTGTCTCTAAAACTCAGGCAGCCTTTGCACTTGATCTCTGGTGAAAGAAAAACAACCTTAACGGTAGCCATAGTTTCTAATTCTAAAGGCTCACCCACTTGCCAAAAGCTGGCACAATAAACGATCAGGTTTCTGTAGTGTGTGCATGATTTAATTGATAGTCTTGGTAAAGAGTGGCTCACAGATCTGCAGAACTCTCTTTGATGATTAGTTGGTGACAGATTTCTCAATTTACTGCCAAACAATTTGCGGTCCCTTGTGTTAAAAGCTCTGTTTTTTTTCTGGAATTCCTATTTATGGTCAGATAAAAGGATTGTAGAGTAGAACAGTGGAGAAGTGAAGACTGCTTTGATCAGTCCAGAAAGCACATATTTAGCTTGGGGGTGATCTGAGAAGAGAAGTGTTTGGTGTTTGCTATGATAGATTAGCACTGGATCGGTTTCATCACTATTTCATCTCTGTATTCTCTTCTTGTCCACAATTTGTATTCTAACTCAACAGAACATCAAACCTCGCTGTACCAAATCACTCAAAAGCTGACAGCGTGACATTCCAGTCACTCCCAAATGTTACCAGTGCTTATTATCATATCATTGCATAAGCTAATATCCATCTGTGATGCTTCCACCATCCCCAAATTAATGTGATGAATATTAGATGTGATATGAAACTTGAGCTGTTGCTGTCTCTCATTCAGTTCCTCCTTCCAAGCCATACTTTGAGGTGGACATGGCAACACCTTGGGTGGCAGGGAAGAAGTACACCGTCACCTGTATTGCCCCTGATGCAAAGCCCGTGGCTGAAATCACACTTTATAAAGGTGAGTCATCCTTCCAACTGCACTAACTGTGACAGAGATGGTCAGCCTGACAGGTTAGAACAAGGGGCAACAGCCTTTCCCATATTCTACATTCTTGGATCGCTTTAGGTCACAACCTGAATATATAAACATGAAGCCATTGCAGAGGATAAAATGCAAGTTCAGTAAAGATTTCTTATTTCATAGTCTTCGAATAGCAGAGTTGAAAAGAGCAGACTCTGTGTGGGAGGAAATAGCCTGAACATTTGAATTTCCAATTTCCACTGACTTTACAATTGCATGTAGGGTGAATATATCACAAGTTCCTAGTTGTTTCCAAAAACAACAACTGCAATTTTCTCATTTTCTGTTTTTTTTCCTTTTGCTCCCCCGTCACACCTTCTATACTGCTGAAACAGAGAGGGGGAGATGTTGTCTGTTGTTTTCTTTTGGTGTGAATTTGCCTACAGGGTTGTGCTGTAGGTCTAAGATATATATTTCCCTTTTTCTTGTTAAAATGTACATCTTTAGTGTGTTTAATAAAATGCAGTTTTGTTTTGGTGATACAGTGATCTCAACACTCATTTAATTTCATTTTTAAGACAGGTTGAGACAGTGGTATAGTATACTGTTCCTGTACCACACACAGATAATCATTTATCATATTCCAGTCTTTACCATTCCGCATCAGAATAACACTGATGTTTCTGTTTCACATGAACAAATTCACACATAGCATTCTCCCTTTTTGTGTGCCTTCCCCCCATTGTGTCTTTCAGATGAAGTCGAGCTGACAGGTGCAGAGTATTTCACCATGTCTGGCTCAAAGGATAAGCTCCTGAACACGCATGCTGAAGTAACGTATGTGTTTGCCCGCCTGCCAGACTCATTCTCCTCACCAACCTGCTCGATCTCTCCAAGTCTGTCTTTGTTTCTTGTTTCCCTTGTTTTCACCCCACTCTTATTTTCTCCTTCTGTCTTAGTGAGTACAATGAATTTCTGCACACAGCGAACTGTTACTTGGCACTGTGCGATTGAATTAGCTTCTGTCAAATGCACAAAATTACATTCCAGCAGCGAGACAGATCCGATCCTCGCTGGTTCGCCAGGTGCCTATACATTAAACAGGGCCATAGATTACTTTAATCCGGCTTGTCTCCTCTGTGTCAAAGATAATAACCTCTTGTCATATCCTGAGATAACATTGGTACTGAGGAGCTGCAACGTTGTTCAGCTCTATTGCAGAACAGCCAAGGTCTTAAGCAATATTGATGCTTCTTCCTCATATTCACACTGAGCGTACACAGCAGTGGGCCATGTGTGATTGTTACGGTTGACACTGTACTGTAATTTGATATAGAAGACATAAACTGAACGAGTAAACCAGGCTCAGAATAAATCCACTGCATTGCATGACCAGTGGATTTTTCAATGTACATCACAAAGTGCATTTTTGAATTTATTGTCAAATGACTCCTGCAAGTGGCAAGACACAATGGTGGAAAGGAACTAAGTACATTTACTCAAGTACTGCACTTAGTGTAAGTGCAAATTTGAGGTACTTTACTTGAGTATTTCCATTTTATGCTGCTTAATATTTCTACTCCACTACATTTCAGAGGCAAATATTGCACTTTTTATTCCACTGCATTTATCCGACAGCTATAGCAGCTAGTTACTTTTCAAATTAAGATAATGTATTTGGGTGGTGACCCATTCACAAAACATTTGCGTCTAGTTGGGGCTCATTGTCATGTTTCAGATGTCTGTGAGTTTTAGCTGTTTCACCAAAGGGACGTTTTCCCTCTAAAGTCAACAGATGGTTTAATTTAAATAATATTGGACCACTGGACTAAACTGTATATAAAGTAGTTAAAACTAGCTCCACCTCCACCAGCTACAAGTGTAAAATGCTGGTTACACACTGATGCATCAGTTTTAACCATCTAATAATGTTATATATATTAATATATCAGTCAAAGGGGAGATTATACAAGTACTTATACTCTGATACTTTAAGTTCATTTTGCTGATAATACGTACTTTAACTTAAGTAGGATTTTGACTGTAGGATTGGACTTGTAATGGAGTATGTTTACATTAATGTATTGGTACTTTTACTTACTGTAAGTAAAAGATCTAAGTACTTCTTCCACCACTGGCCAGGCAAAACCATGATGTGTTTTTTTCTTTGTATGGCTCAAAACAAACTGTCTTTTATCCTTCTCATTTCTTTGTCTTTCTGTTACCTCTCAAAGGGTCACCGCTCTGAGCTCTGACAACGGGAGGCAGCTGGCATGTCATGCCACAAACCCCGCCCTTTGGCCTGTGGAGACTACAATGACCATGAGAGTGTACTGTGAGTGTCTCAACCTGTCTGTAAACTGACAGTCAACACCCCCTCTGTTTAAAACAAGAACACACTCTCGTTCAAACACACAGGAACCAAACCTCGGTGAGGCCCAAGGGTATCCGGCCTCGTGCACTCAGTCTGCGTTAGCGGTCCAAGGAAAAACATTGAACCTGAAGGCAAACTCACACCTACTTCAAGTCAACATGAGTATGGTTGCCTCCAGTTCACAAGGCTGCCCCTGGTGGGCTGAGATTGATATGACCAAAGCAGGAGGCCTGGGTTGTTTTCTTACTGTAAAACAGTGTCCACAGTGGTGGCTAGCAGCGTAAAATCATCATCATCAACCCTGCAATTAAATTTAAATTCGTTTAGTTTAGATTTACTGTTTTATTCAGTAATCTTAAAATAATTTACACCCTTAGTCTTATTTCCCCAATGTTAACCAAAACACATGAACAAATCATTAGACCAACTGAGATGGATTATATCAGCAAGGCTTCAACTACTGAATTTTTTAACAATATTATAATAACTAATATGGGAAGCTAAGGCCACCACAGTTAATAATGATGAATCCTACAAAACTAACCCAGCAACTTTTGTGCTCATCAGCTCAAATTAAAATTAGAACCCACTGAGGCAGGAGGGGAGGCAGTTTCTGTTGCTTTTTCTTTCATGTTATTATCGCACCCCGCATGTCATTATATAATAAAATTGTTACTGCAGCACACAAAGGTGAGTTGACACACTTGCTGTCTCTGTCTCTCATTGCATTGTGCGTTTCTTTTTCCTCTTATTTGGCAAGGCAACAATAAAAGCCATTGCTGTTCAATGCACAAACAGTGTGACACCACAGCTACTGTTTACTACAGTAGGTTTAGTATTTTCTACTCTGTTGATCAGTTGAAGTAATTGATTGTTTAGGCCTGAGAGTCTACCCACCTGCTTCTCCCTCGCCTAAATCATGTTGTTGATTAAAGTGGAGCAGGGCTGCTGACACCTTCAGCAGCGAGCGCTCCCTCCTGCTCTGCTGCTGTATTATCCACAGGCTGACTAGACACCTTAATGTTGTCTCTATCTGTACTCCTCCACATTAGAAGCCGCTGCTGCTGTTTTAACAATCACCAATAACCGTGAGCACTCCTCCCTTCCTCTCTCTATATCTCTCTGCTCTGTATTAAACAACATGGGCTCTAGGCTAAGTGCTAATGTTGCAGAACTTGGGACCACCGCTGCAGTCTTACTCAGCATGCCAGCCCATCAAAGCCAGCACGGTGGCCATTTTCAGCCAGCCAGATTGTTAGCAAGGTGGCAATTTGTCACACTGGCCCAGGGTCTGCAGTCTGCTCTCTGAAACTGATTGCAGCAATAACAAAGGCCCGTCCTCCTCTATTTACTGCGTATATTTTATTCAAGGAGGCTGTAATTTATTCATATTTCAAGTTGCCTTATTACTGTTTGAACATCTGTTATTTTGCTTTATGGACTGGATCCAGCTCACTGCCCCCTTAATACTTAATACTTTCATCAGATCTGGACCTCTTATCCCACAGTCATGTTGAATGTACCCAATTTATTGGCTGTGTCTCTACAAATAGGGATGCTCCCTATTCAATTGCCAAGAGTGCTTTCATTGCAGTGCCGTTTCTTTTTTATGTTGTCCTATTGATGGTCACTCCTCCCCCGTTTCCCTGAGTTACTACATCCCATCTCTTCCCTCACCTTTTTCTCTTCAGTTTTCTATTGCCCTCTGTGCCATTCCCCTTTGTCAAGTCCATTTTTATTTTTGTCTCTCGTTTCCTGGTAGTCCCACCTCAGCCTCCAGTTATCATAGGGCTGGAGAGAGCGGAAGTCAAAGCAGGGAGAATGCTCGTGTTGGTGTGTGTGTCTCATGGTGGAAACCCCCTAGCCACTCTCCACTGGACCAAGGTAAATCTTCTGCACCATCTGTTAAGGAGGCTTTGTAACAAACTGTCACACTGGCAAAATGAGCTATTTTAGTTTAGGAACTTGCAGTGTAAGTATCCCATTGTTAGTAGCTTCTGTACTTCATTGGCTGCACCATATGGAGCAACCGTTCAAACATATTCTTGATACTGCCTTTTTTCATTTCACGTGTTCCTCCGTGTGTCAGAATGGAGAAGTTATGTCCATGACTTGGGAAGAGGATGTTGTGGCGCAGAAGTCCAGCAGTATCCTCAACCTGAAGATCACCCCGGCTGACAACCAGGCAGTGCTGTGCTGTGAGAGCGTCAATCTGGTGTCCCTATCACCTCTGTCTGCCAGCCGCAAAATCACTGTGCTCTGTGAGTAAAAATAATGCTTAATATAGTGCACAGTGCTGGAACACACACACATACACGCACACACAAAGCCTTGGCAGAACTCGCAGCAATGGATTATTAAGGATATGGACGTGAGGCAGAGGAATATAATAAGAGTCTTACCTCCAAAACCAATTCTTTTGCTGTCCCAGCATAAATTCTAATGCTAATATCATTAATGAAACTAATGGTTATTATGGCTGCAGCCCATATTTCCAACTGCCTCCAGATTAGTATCAGTGCATGCTCTTTCATAGCTGCTACACTAATTCAGCTGAATTGCTTCAATGCACAACCCTGAGGCAGTAAAGCCTACACTTTGTGCGACAGTAACACCCATGGTTAATAGATTATACTTTTCTCTCTGAATATAAAATGTTTGTTTCAGCAACAATAAAACAAATACAGAATTAATATTCAGCAGCCTTGGTGCATTGAGTCTAACAATAGCCTGATTTCCACTACAGAGCCAGACAATGTAAGTCAGGGCTTTAAATGCTGTGTGATTGATGCACCTATTTTATGTAAATATGCTTTGAATTAGGATTGGTCCTCGCTGAAATCTCTTGCTCGTGGTATGCAAAGGTGGCCGAAGGTACTCCAGTGCCTTTGCTTTTCCTCACCAAGCCCCCAACAGGCCCTGGTGCCGTGCCTCCCAGTCATCCATTCAGGGATGTTGAAAATGAGCTGCTGACTGCCTGACTGCGCTCTAGGCGCTGGCAGAGGCTGGAGGGCACAGAATATGTCTCACTGGTGTAATATGAATATGCCTCTTTTACCTCGCGGCATCTGCGTAATTTCAACAGTCTTAGTGTGTGGCAAGCTCAAATGCATCCCTGTCTGCGTCTCGTGTGGGATAGACACAAATACCTATAAGATTTACATACATGACCCCTCCTTCCCCATGTCTGCCAGCTTAGTCCCCAGCCTTTGTACTCCCCCGAAGGCTTTATGCAGCTGCATCACTTTGCCTGCAGCTATTGTACCCTGTCTCCCCCTGTGGTTAAAACGAAGCAGACTTTAGAAACCACACTGAAAACCTCCTGAGAAAACAAGTTGCCACTCACAGTGATTTTCCTTCTCACCCTTGATACAGCTCTATGTTTCACATCCAAAAATAGTTGCGTTGCCACTGTGATCAGAATAGGTAGCTGTTGAATGTACTATTCATGGGGTGATATTTTTACTGACTTGTCTTTGTATGTTTGCCGATATATATGTGTGTGTATGTGTATGTGTGTGTGTGTGTGTGTGTGTGTGTGTGTGTGTGTGTGTGTGTGTACATCAGTTGAGCCTGCAGAGGTGACACTGTTGGGTTCGTTCTCGGCCGTTGAGGGGCAGGACTTGAATATGAGCTGCTACACCACCTCCAGTAATCCCCCCGTCCAGATCCGCTGGTGGCTGGGCTACAAGGAGCTCAACACCTCTGTTGTCACCATGGAAGAGGTGAGACTACACTGCGCACAATCAGCACAAAGCTGAAATCTATCTTTCTAAGCAGGTAGACAAGAGCAATGTTGGCAAGAGACATTGTGCACAATGAGTTATAATTGGCGATCATGCTGGTGAAATTACAGAGAATACTGAAAAAGTCTATGTTTTTTATTTTTTGTAAACACAAGGCAAAAGGCATAAAAGATAAAGTGCAAAAGCATTGCCCTTCAGTCAAGCTTGCTTTTAGGGTATCAACAAAAAACTTTTAAAATGCTTCCCATTGAATTAAAAGAATCCTCAATATGAAATGTGACCTCATGTGAACCTTCATCGAGGAAAGAAAATGGTATGACCATGAGCAGTCTCTGAATAGGCCCGATGCAGCTTTGCAAATGAATCAGCAGCCGATTCCAAAAAGAGTATTCTGCCGCTCTTCTCCTCTTTTGTGTATGTTAATAAGATCAAAGTGAATAAAAGCTGACACAGAAGATGAGCATTATTAAACAAGCTCTTTATTCATCTGGCAGCAGCATTTTCATTTGATCTTACACAAGGCACTCAGTGTGCTGTGTGTGAGCTTTAATGCATCTGAAACAGTGTGAGGTTAATGAAGACTGACGCTACTGTCCAGTGTCTTTGTTAGTCTTTCTGACTGTGGCTTTTACAGTAATCACCACAATAATAGCTTTAATAACCAGATGTGCTGCATAGGCATGACCGCTATCAGGCAGGTGCAAAATGACGCTTTGCTCAATTTATAACAGTGTGCAAAGCAGGAGAGTCAGATGAATATGCTTATTTATCACAGACCGTGCACAACATCAGTTATTACAGCAGCTAATTTGCCATCTGTATTCGCCAAGACAAACCAGTGTGGGTTGTTTTTCTCCCTGATTTTTTTTTCTCTCTTTCCTAAGACTGAGAATACCAGGGACCAAGCCTGCCTGTCCCCCAACTGAACTGCCATGTGTGCTTTGTGTCTGCAGGGAGACAATGGTGGGATGACAACCATGTCCAACATGACCCACCGGGTCTCCCGGGATGAGGATGGGCTGCAACTCACCTGTGAGGCTTTCAACAAGGGCACACACTTCTCCAAGACCCAGATCACCAAACTCAGTGTCTATTGTGAGTGAGCTTAAGTCCACTTTCTTGAAACTGTTGTTTTTAGTAGACATAGTTTCTTGAAACTGTTGTATTTTTAGTAGACATACCTGAATAAAAATGAATTTTGATTTGGTAGCATTTTTTACATCTTATTAAAAACACATCCATTATGGTTCAGGATTGGTCAATTGTAATTACAACTCTGAATGTCAAGAAACGCAAAAAGGCAAACATAGTTCTTGACAAATATGATCCTTGACACAGAATCAGGGAGTATTTTCCAGGCGCTTTGTCAGATTTGTATTATAGAGAAAATGTTATCTGTACAGATTTTCAAACTGAATTTATTCTGTTTCACTGGAAGAGTCAATTGATGGTCTCTAAATACAGTATAAACAACTGGTCTGCTAGTCATGTATGGTAACTAAAATTGTGAAAATATTCTACCAAATTTCAAACTCTTATTGATCCTTTTACAACAGACCCCCCTCAAAAGGTATGGCTCGATACTCCTCCTCAAGATGTCCCCCTTCGTTCAGGGACCACGGTCCGTCTCATCTGCTTCTCCACTGGAGGGAATCCCACTGGGACTCTGACCTGGTTCAAGGTTAGTGCGTACTGTACATGCATATGTGTGTTGTACTGTATGTCTAGAGTACATACACTTCTCTGTGTAATATCCCTCTTTCCTGTTTTAGAATGGAAAGGTTGTGACCAATGCACTGAAGCAGACGTCCTTTGATCGGGGTGTGGCTCGAGAGCTGGTCCTGGTCCTGACCGCAAGTGACAACATGGCTACCTACCGCTGTGATGCCAGAAATGAGGCAAAGAAGACCATCTCTGCCCACACTAAGCTCATGGTTCAATGTGAGTCAGACTGGAGCTCTGACACATGAACACAGCCTGAGCTTTCTTCCAGTCTAACTCAGAGAAAAGCACAATATCAGATAAATGGATTTGATATAAACCCATTGACACAGATTCACATCATTTTATACTCTTCATCTTGATAATTTCAGTGAATTAAGATTGTGTTTCCTTGTTCACTCCAATGGTTCTCCAGTTCCAGCAGTAAGTATCAAGATCACAACCAAACAGGAGGAGCTACGTCGGGGCCAGATGCTAACTCTGGAGTGCCAGTCTGGAAGCAGTAACCCCAAGGCCAACATCTCCTGGAGCTTGGGCGCACTCAGGTTTGGCAATACACATGTTGATAGGGACATTATCATGCAAAATAATATGGCTAATTCAGCGTCAGAATGAGTCTGAATGACTGATGCTTATCCTGTTAAATGTGACAATATGCATGATTGTTTGGTGAACTTGAACTCAACTGTTGGATTGGATTTGCTGGGTGGGATTTGTGTCCTAGGTTCCAGGGAGTGGAGCAGCCACCCAAGAAGGCTCAGTATGGTGGTGTGTCTGTGTGCAGTTCTCTATCCCTGAATCTGAGTTCACAGCATCACAGCAAGAGGGTCATTTGCCAGGCCTACAGTCCTGTGCTAGCAGAGGGGGCTAACACATTCTTCAAACTCAATGTGCTTTGTAAGTGGGGGCTGAATTGTTTGTTCATTTCTTCTTTTATTGGTTTGTTTGTTTCCTTTTTTCTTCTTGGCAAGGGACTAAAAGATGTGGTTTGCATAAATCCTAAACGATGCATAATGATGATCCATGATGGTGCGGATGTAAGCTACTTTTGCACAGAAATGTCAGCGCATAGCATGTGTATGTGTGCGTTTTTTGTTTACTGGAAACCTTTGTTGTGATTTGTGGGTCTGTTGAGCTCTGCGGCAGTGTGTCCTAATTGTGCATTTGCTTTGCTACATGGCCATGTTTGTCTTTGATGCCATTTCACAGGCAGCAGCCAGCCACTGCTTCAAAGCTCGGTACTGTGTATGAGCATGAAGGAATGTCACTGTGTGTTTGTGTGGAGCTGCAGTTGGACAACAGTACTGTCACTCGTCGTTTTAATGCCTGTCCCTCTCCCTCCCGCATTGCCTTACTCCCCCGTCAAGTATGTGAAGTTGGTTAGATCTGGAATTATTGGTGGGATGTCAACTTTCTACTGGTTTGACTCTCATTAGTGTCTCTTCCTGCTTTCATGCTCACCCTGTTTTGTGTGTCTTTGTGTTCTCTCTTGCTGGTTCCTGTCATTGTGTGGGCCGGAGTTTGTGTTCATGCCTCTGCTCGTGTATTTTTTGGTGTAAATCCAACTTACTGTAGGTATGTGCTGTTTCTGTGTCAGACCCACCAGAGTTCAGCCCAGAGCAGCCGACGCAGGTCCAGGTGGTGGAGGATGACATGGCAATCATCCCACTGCTGGTCTCAGCTAACCCAGAGGAGGTCTCCTGCATTTGGCTGCACCGCAGGGAGAAGCTGGTCAAAGGTGATCCAGGGCTCTGTGATGGCTCTATAAACCAGGTCCTAGTTGAGCTGAGCCAGCAAGTAAGCACTCAGCTCTGCCATTCAGGGTCTGAATAAAACATGGCAGGTTAGCCAGCATGGGACCCTGCCAAATGCGATTCTCATTATGGCTCTAATGTATGCAGTCTAAATGAGGATTGCTGTCTCCCTGAATACAACGCAACGGTTCTAAGCCTGGCTTCTCCTCCAGGCCGGTGTCATCGGGGCCCTGCTGCTCCCACTCTCTTTCTCTGTTAACTCTGTTAGCTCCATCATACGCAGCCCCCACCATAAAATGACTGTATCCTGAACGTGGAAACCCACCTATTACATTTTGAGTGCTGTAGTACAGGAGGTGTCTCTCATGCAGCCTATTGTTGGCTTGATGTGGGAATCCAGCCAGGCCAATCAATAATGCAGGATTAGATGTCACTTAGAGACCGGTGGCCAGAGGACATGCGGTTGATGAGCGTGTAATGAATACTTAATTTACCATTGGTTTGCATGTGTGTGTGTGTGTGTGTACGTGTGTACGTGTGTTTCCATGCTTTTGTAAAGAGGGGGATCTGCGATACCACTGGTCAGACGAAAACTCACTGGAGATCAAGAATGTGACGAGAAAAGATGCCGGAGTTTACACAGTCAAGTGTGCAAATGACGAAGGTGTCAACCAAACCTCTATCATGCTGGACGTTCAGTGTAAGAACCTGCACACAGAGAACGGATGATCAGACGCATCCTTGGGCCCACACACAGTTTTTGTGTTTTATGTTGAAGGCCTTTCTTTGCACATATTAAAGATGGCATAGGTAGAAGCTCCACCACAACTGCTTTTTCCCCATGTGTTTTGATAATTTTTTAGAGTTACCTTTGAAAGCAAGTTTGATTATTTAAAAATAGGTTCCAGGGATTCATTAAAGCACCACAGAGCACCTACCAGAGGGAAAATGGATAAAACAGACAAAGAGATGGCAATGAGAGAAAAAGATGGGAAAAAAATTATAGAAACTGTACTTTTTTATAATATTTTTTACCTTCATGCCATCTATTCATAATTAGTCTTTTTTTTTTTCAGGTTCTAACATGCTAGATTTGCAGGTATACCTGTGGGCCCTGTAGGTCACAAGTCAACCATATAATTTATCTCTGCTGAATAGCCTTCTTCCTCTAAATACGGAGAATTAGCAAGATTTTCCTTGCATATAATTGTTCATTTCGCGCATTGGAATTGAATCTGTAGGCTGTTAACAGCATGTTTTTGAACTTGTCTAAAGCTGCTTACCAGATCAGAACCATCAATGCATCCACACACATTCTGACACACCCACATAACAACATTGACTTTCAGCTCCTGCCCAGCAGACATGCCTCATTCATTAGGCCTCCATGCATGGCCGTGCACCTCCACTGCTGCCCCAGGCCCTGCCTCAAGCTCCAGACCCTCTGCCCCGATACTGATGATTTAATAATGGAAGTGTTGAAAATGTAGGTCTGCCTGTTTCACCAAAGCCCATGGTACACGCCTAATGGATTCTGCCGTCCTGATCTGACTGGGCTTGACAGTTGTAGATATTCATTATGTATGGAGGATTGTAGTAGCTTTTATGGGTGGCGGTGTAGCCCACTTAACAATGTCGGTCTTGGTTAGCAGGCCAACATGGGTGGATCCCACCAACCCAGAGGTCTGTGTCTCTCTAGTGTTTCCCACCATTGTTCTTCAAGTGTGAACATAGGTTTAGACAAGTAGGCACTAATGGCCTTATTGTTGTGAGTACATGGCACCCATGGGAAGTATAAAAAGGTTGTGAGGTAGAGGCGAATAAAGACAAGAAGAGGAGCGATGCAGTCAGGAGAGATGATTTGATGAAAAGAGGAACCAAGGGAGGAGGAATTGGTCAGTCTGTCATAGTCCATATAGGAATGTGCTGTCAGTGGAGGGCCTTGTGGGTCACATGACCGATTCTCAGTTTGGTTTTGGTATCCTAAACACAGAGGCCAATTAGGACAGGGTTATGAACAAGTTCAAAGGAAAACAAGTGTATGAGTAATTATAGCAATGCAGCGCGCCTGTTTAATGGGTTGGCAAATGATTTGTCCCTGGTTGGCATGTTAACCTTTGGTCCCGCCTTAGCCTTGTCCCGTTTTCTTACTCTCAGATGCTCCCAGTGTCAAGGCAGAGAAAGACCCTGTGTTTGTGAACCTGGGGGGAACAGCAGACCTGATATGTGTGGCAGATGCCAACCCCATTATATCTGGCATGTTCTCCTGGAAATTGCTGGTGAGAGCTCGGGTACACACACACACACACACACACACACACACACACACACACACACACACACACAAACACAGAAACACAGTCATCGGCTGAATTATATTTCCTTTATCTGGCTTCCTTTCTATTATTTTATCCTTTCTTACCGTTTATCACTGGCCTTTCTAAATGCACAGATGCACCATATTTCACTGGCTCTAACTATCCTTCCGCCCCACCTCTTCCTGCTCCACACTCAGCCCAAATCCAGAAAAATAGCTTTCATTACTGCTGCGTGACTAAAGGGCACATTCGTCAATGTGGCGTGGTCTCTGTATCTACTGATGCCTTCTCTGGTCTAACCCACCCCCTGGCAGTGCTGTGTGTCCCGCTTTCAACCTGCACAGCCCCTCCTTTTCTCTTTCCCTGTGGCTCTCCAACCCTTGGCATTATCTTTCTCTGTCCTCAGAGCTCGCTCCCCCAACGCCCTTCCCAGCCCCACCTTAAGCCCTGATGGTTTCCTGCTCAGCTCTCCCTCACTGTCTACCTGTCTTGCTCGCACACATCCCCCCCAACTCCAGCTCTCACCCAGGAGGAGGGGAGTGTGTATTGAGGGATAGCTGCTGTCTGCTGCTTATTCCCCCTCACTCTGTCTTCCACAGGAAGAAGGGGAGGTGGCGATGGGAGAGGAGACTCAGGAAGACGAATCTGGCCTTCTGACCATTCATGATGTGACTCGGGCTCATGCTGGTCTTTACCAGTGCACAGCCAATAATGGCATAGGCCCCCCTGCCACTGTGGATGTGCAGCTGGTAGTGCAATGTGAGTTTGTAGTATTTATTTTCGGTGTCAGAGAGGGACAAGAGACTTATTTGTGGGGACATGCACATGTTTTTGTACCTGTCAATAAATACACGTGTACATTTACTCCTGTATTGTGTCCGGTTTCTGCATGAATAAACCTCCATGCCCATCTTGTCTTGTGTAGTTAAACCACAGCTTCAGAAAGGAGCCCAATGGAAGAAGGTAGCAAGTAGAGGGGATGGCACCACCACAGCTGAAGTAATGTGTCAGGCAGAAGGTATTCCTCGTGTCAGCTTCTCTTGGGAAAAAAATGGTGTACACATGGACTTTGCAAACCCCAGGTCAGAGAGTGGGAATTTTTCTATTTCATTCTTTTCTTACCATCCTTTTCACTATTAGCTTTGGTGCTACTGTCAGCATTTGGTTACATATTGCTGAATTCTCCAATTAGATTAGGTTTTATCCTAATATAATATATTCTTTTGCTCTTTCTTGCTATTTCACCACTAAATCCAGATTTAGTGCATTTTATACTTTTCTTTTCACTATGCAAATACCTGTTTAATGCTTCTTTGATGTGTGAAATTGGGTGACTTAGTGCAATCTGCAGGACATCACAATCCCTGCTGTCTGCCTGCTCAGGATTTATCTCTCTTTCTGTGTGTGTTTGTGTGTGGGTGCGTGCGTGTGGTTGTGTGTGTGTGTGTGCATGCTGCAGGTATGAGGAGCGGATGGTGAGGGAAGGCTCCTTCCACACCAGCACAGTTCGAGTAGTAAATGTGAGTGCAGCTCTGGACTATGCTGTCTTCAGCTGCACTGCTCGCAACTCACTTGGGGAAGACAAGCTAGACATCCAGCTCGTCAGCACAAGTACTGTATCTATGTACATTTGTGTTTTCTGTGTGTATAGGTGTGTGTGTGTCTGGGTGACTGAGGTTCTCTCCACAACATTCTTTGTCAATGTCCTGCCAAAACCACGTATCTCCAAAATGTCAACTTTTCAGGAGCTAAGAAAAACAGCCCTGTCTCAGCGCTGTGGCAATGCATTTTTCAGATAATCCCATGGGTCTTTCAATGGTTTATTTGGCTTCAGATGTAAGAGAATAGTCTCATTTCATTAAGGAATCACCAATTTCAGAGATAGGTGGTTTTGCTTGGACATCAAGGATACGTATGTTTCCAATTGAACCAAATTACTCTGTGAAAGGGTCACTAGAAATATCCAATTAACACCCAACTCCACAAAGCTTTAGACACTTTTTGCTCATTGTTTTGGTTATCTGGCCTGCACATATTAAGTCATACAGTTCTCATCAACACACTCTCCCCAATCTAAAAACCTGCCCAGCATTAAATGGTAGAGAGCCTAATTAAAGTGGAGTGGATTGTGAAGAAAGTCAAGCATCTAGTGACTAAAAAACCCAAATAAAGACGCAGTGTTAGCAAACTGAACCAGAGCTACAAAGCGAGTACATATGGGATATTCACTGGCCTTGGAGTCTGTGTCTGCTCGGTGTTTAAGCAATTGTTTGCTAAAGCACGATAAACCTACAGCATTGTACGTCAAACCTGTGTTTCTATCAACTTTTGTTTGAGCCTTTCTGCCCCCTACTGGTTAAAAATCACATAATGTAGCTTTAAATGAAAGGCAAATGATCAAAGTCAGTGGTTAGGGCGCACAACATGTAGGGATTATGCATGTCACGTACTTGGCAGTGGTGCACAAATTTTTCCTTTGGTTCTAATTTGGCAGCATCTCAAAATGATTGTGTCTGTGCTGCTTTGTCCAAGGTTTATCAGCCTTTTCCAGCAACATTACAATAATGTGGGAGGGCCATTGAACATGCAGAATTCAGTAAACTGGAGAGAGTTGTTGCTCCTGAGTGTCAGCCCTTTAAGGAACTCATTCCATGGCTCTATCTCTACCTTATCATTTTAGCCCATAGCACTACTTCACTTCTCCTACAGATAATACTGCAGTGATATGCTTTGCTCTCCCGGCGTGTTTAGACTTTTCTGCCTTCAAGCTACCAGTGCACCACCGCCATTATCAACACAGTCCTGCTCTCAGTGAAGGCCCACAGCCATCATTGGACACATTTAATGTTTACTATAAAAACCATAAAATACAATTCAATATTGGCCCTGTTTTTCCCCAGTCATTTTTTTAGTGCTGTGAATATTCATAATTAATCTGACGCAGTGATAATAAATTTTATATGCTTCCTTATCATTTTAGAACCCGAGAGGAAGAGAGGGTTGTTTTTTTTCTTAGCATGGTGCTTTTTGGATTTGAAGGAGACGAGATCCAAATAAGGCTGACCTCTTTGCCCTGGACTCTCATGAGTGGAGCTGATAGTGGGAATTATTTACTCTGCAAACTGGGCTGCAGCCTGGAGCCAGAGACGAGTACAGCATCCCCTTCTTATGTTGCTGCTCAACTATCTCTCCTCCTCCTCTCCTTGACTATCTCTCCCTCTGCCCCCAAAACCACCCTTCTTTTTTTTCCATGCTCCAAATGCAAAATAATCCACTTTCCCTTCACTAGCCTGACTGAAGCAGTGCCTCATGTCAGACTGAAGGCCTGGTTAGCCTCCTTTGATCTTTGTTCACAATATTGATAATAATCAAGAGGCTTCATCCTTCATTGCTTGACTTTGGTTGGATAAATTGGACAAATCAGCCACTTTGTTCTGAGAGGGATCAGCCATAGCTCTGCCCATGTTTCCTGATCATTCATACAACAAAGCACAACCTTAAGAAAAAGCAGATAAGGAGTAATGCACTGTTAAAAAATGCAAAGCTGTTGCTGTCAAAAACATTTTGGTCGGAAGCCCTGTGGAATAAACTGTGATTCAGGAGAGAGAAAATGAAAAAACAAAGAGGCTTTGGAGGCTCACTGACAAGTTTTGATCATGGTGATCATTTCTCCTCCCTGATTTTATTTTATTTACTCTTTTTCATTATTCATCATCAGCAGTTATTATCAATTTTCTGCATTAAATCTTCCAAACTACATACTGTAGTGCCTAAAAATATGTCATAAGTGTCACAGCCTGAAACAATTACACTAAGTCCACCCACAAATCAAATATTTTGCTCTGAGGCAAATAGTTATTACTGGTCCTTCTGATACACATATCTTATGAGAATAATTATGTTTTCAAACAGAATTGTATGACCAATGGGGAAAGTGAGAATATCTCATATCGTTTTCCTTCCTCTTCTATTTCTATCAAGAAGAACATCAGCTCTGCTCTCACTTTTAGTAATATCATTTTGTCTATTTATAACCACTCAAAGCAGAGAGGGAGGCCGTAGGGGAGGCTCGATCCTATAGGCCAGCAGGGCCTTGTGTTATTTCAGAGACTGCAGATATAATCATTCGACTATCTCATGGCACACATATCCATTTTTCTTAGCACCTAAAGCCTTTTCAAATAGCCACCTGTCGAGTGAAGGTGTTCTGCTCTTTGCCAGTATTCTCACAAAATCAAGAGCACATTTGCCTTTCACCCACATTTCTTCTTTTCTTTCGCCCTCAGATCACCCAGACCCTCCTTTATCGTTTCGCCAAGTTGGCGTTACCCACAACTCGGTCACTCTGGAGTGGATCCCCGGCTTCAATGGTGGTTTGCGGCAAAGATTTCGCATAAGGTGAGATGTCGAGAAAAGTTGGTGTAAGAATGGCACCCTTTCTTAATCAAAGTATTGTACTTGACGGTGCCTTTTGGTTGACAGATACCATTGGGATCAGTCAGCCAGTTTCCTGTACATGGACGTCTTTCCTCCCAGAGCAACAACCTTCACTGTCACTGGCCTGCAGCCTGTCACTACATACAACTTCTCTGTCAATGCCCTCAATGCAATGGGAGAGAGTGGCTATGCCGACAACAATGCAGTACTGACCATCACCACCAAGGGTCAGTTTGGAGTAACCCCAGCTTGACACTGAAAGGACACCACTGTACATCCATCTGATAATCTATAATACATTTAACATAAGCTTACTATGCTTACAAGTGTGGCATGCACATTTTGCTATTCTCTTTCTTTCTCTACAGAGAGGCCAGAAGTAGAAGTCCCAACAGATGATGACTCAGTCTCACAGAGTAAGTCTTTTATCACAACTCCCTGAAAAAAGCTCTTAAGGGCAGTTGGAAATTGCTGTTTGCACAGCAGCTAGCTTCATTTGGCTAAATCATGTTAATGTATGCACCTCCAAGGCTGTTAATGTTTGCTCTACGAGAGTAGCGGTTGTCATGGCACCCACCCATACTTTTTCCCCTCTGCTAGTCTTTAATCAATAAAGACAATTGAGAGAGTGGTTGGGTCTGTCTCAGTCAGTTTTTATCTTTCCCAATTTCCATATTACTTCCTCCTTAACTTTCATTGTTATGCACTGAGCGAATGTTTCTAATGTTTTGTGAACTAGGTGCAAGTGGACTGCCAGCCTATTTGACAGTGGTGTTCACAGTGGTGTTTGGAGTCATCCTGGTATTTAATTCACTGGGCTGCTTCTTTGGATTGAGGTGGAAAAAGAGGCGAGGCCAGACAGGTAACCATGATGATCTTTTCATCTATGGATATGAAAGTGTTTCCTCCATCACTTCCTGTCATTATAATGTCTTGATTCCTCAACAAAACTCCAAAGAGATTACTCCGAACCATGATGCAATTGTCAGCTCAGCCTCTCACTCTCTTCTCATCTCTCCATGTCCCTCTTTCCATCCGTCTATCCTGTCTCCTCTTCTTCTGCTCATTCTCTAAGCCTCCACCTCCTGCCACATTCATCCTTCAAATCTGTCACTTCTGCGTTTCGTCCACATCTTTTATCTCATTTGCTAGCTTTATGTCCTTCTTCTGTCTCTCCTTCTGTCTCTCTGTATTTGTTCCTCAGTCTAACTGTCAGGTTCTCCCCTCTCTGTCTTCTATTTTTCATTTTTCATTTCATGCTCACCTTCCTCTGCCCTCTGGTTTTTACATAGATTTTCACAGCTTACTTGTCTTTCATTCACTCTCTGGCCTTTTATTGCTCTGATCAATTTCAGTGCTTATGAGATGATGCTACTCTCTTCAAGTTCTAATTTCCTAACACTAAGCCTCTTTCCTCCTGTTCCTGTTCCCCCTGCAGGGGGTAGAGGAGGCAGTGTTTTGGACGGAAAGAAGAATGAAGAGGAGGGGTAAGTTAAGGCCCTGCAGGAGAAGTAATAAAGAGACACACATCCAATCCACTCTAAGAAGTCTAAGGCCTGATCCATTGGCTGACCCAGCTACTAAAACAGCCAGGCAGGCAAAAAAAAGCCTCTGTCAATATCCATTTATATTAGTGTCATCAAACTTGTGCCACAATCCTGCAATAAATGGATACCACATGATACATTATTAAGAACTTAATGTATGCAGGAATTTGCTACGTGTGCTGAGTGTTATGCATCTCTGTTCATATTGGGGATTAAGAGTTGTGGAGAAATGAATTAAAAAAGTAAAAGTAGATGACAGAATCTGGTTTCTCCACGCAGGTCCAGTCGGTCAACTACAAGCAACTCCAATAAGTATGAGAGCAGAGAAAAGATCAACGCCGCAGCCCAGCGCACCCTCCTCATCGACTCTGGATCTGAAACAGACAGCAATGTCTACGAGAGCTATGCGGCGGTAGGCAGAATGAGAGAAAGAGAAAAGGGCAATTGAGAAAACATGCAGAGAAACAGAGAAGGCTGGGTAAACAGATGGGGGGGAGAGGTTAGGCAGGGGGTGAAGGCATCTGGCAGAAGAGGAAGTGGAGAATTCAGCCAGAACAAGGAAAATGGATAGATAAACTAATGAAACCTTTAGCTGTGCATAGAGATGGAACATAGATCAATACCACACAATTAGCATTCAAAATACACATCGATCTCTGAGAAATTATCATTTTGTACTTTAAAAGGGCCAACGAGGATTTGAACCCTGAAGAAAACTGTTGAGTGCGGTAGAAGAAAACAGATAGCACTGTGCTGTCAGGACGGGGTATAATGAAACCTCAAATCCCCACGGAGGCAGGTTATATCTCTCCCCTAATTTAAAACAGTACATACCTGTAAGGGTTGGTTCAGCCAAATTACCAAAAGAATCTATTTTCTCATTTACCTGTAGTGGTATTAAGCCTCGAGTGCAGATTGTTTTGGTTTTATTTGCACTGGTTTTAAGATATCTGCGGCTGAGATTTCTGCCTACACACCAGTACAATGGAGGTCCTCACAGTATTGACAACAGCAACGTCTCATTCTACAAACAATATCCCCATTACTGTATATTCCACAGACTTCACTGTCGACCATTTTCATAGGGACTATATCTTCTGTCTTCTTCTGTAGTTCCAGTTAAAACTGTTCACGGCAAGTCTGAGAATATAATTTGGGGGAACTGAAATTCAGCGCTACCCCCTCTGCAAGATGTAACACATGTGGAATTGTCATTTACCTGAAGTAGCTTAAGATCAAAGCTGATCTGATACCCTCTGATCTGTTTCACTCATTTCAGGAAAGTTCCCATTATTATTACCCCACCAGTGACTACATGCCGCCTCTCAGTCCACACGCTGAGGAAACACGTAGGCCCGGTGAGACGCAAATATACCTCCGAGTAAACAAGGCAACAGTAAACACCTCATATCCAAAATATGATGCAGCCTGTGCCAAACAGGAGCTATATCCGTCCTTGTTTGAGCTTGTGGCCAACAACTTGGGCCAACTGGGGCATTTTCTGATTTATCTCAATGTTCGCCAATTAGCAATTATTCAAGTATATTAAATTTGAGAGATTGTAAATGTATTTGTCCATGTTTATGTTTTGTGGATGCATTTTCATGTGCTCTTCAAGATGTCACCCTACTCCCCGTGGACTCTCAAAGCCATCTGTATGAAGATGTAAGAGACGGGGGTCTGTACCAGGACGTCCTGGCTTCTTCTCTTCCTTCCTCCCGGGCCTTGTTTGACCACAGATTGCCTCATCAAAGGACTGAGTGGAGATCCTACACTCAGGTCTGTAAACAAAATCCCAACCCTATGATTGGAGCTCCTATTTGATACATTATTCATGTTTGTTGATATCATGAATTCACTTGAAAAATAATAAAGGTAGATAATATACTGTAGCTTTATGTGTTTGTAACTGAGATGCAATCTGTCTCTCTCCGCAGGGTGCTGAGAGAGTGAGGGAGTCCATGGATGTTCGACAACCGCAGAGAGATTCTGATCTTCCCTTCGAACTACGAGGCGAATTAGTCTAGAATGAGAAAGTTAAAGCAAACAAATATGACAGGGCTTGTGACTCAACAGTAGTCGTTGAGTACAGTGTTGTAGAGCAGATATTGACTAAACTGTTATCTATTTTATTCTTTTTGAATGGTATCTCACAAGTCACCTTGAATGAACCTGTCACACGAGTAGAATGGAGCTTGAATGCCTGTAAATGTCATATAATACAGTATTTCACCCTCAAGTGTTATGGAATTTTTATATTGTTAACACTGAACTTTCTCCTCAAAGAACCGAGCTGACCTACTGTAAGTCATGGCAAACTAAACAAGCTGGACAGCAGAAAAAATAATATATTTGAAAGCCTCAAAAACTTCATGCAATGAAGAAAGAAAAAAATGTTTCTATTCTCTATGCTTTTTCTGTTAACATGGACAGTTCTTTAGCTCATATTTTTACCACCAGCAGCCACCAGCTTATTTTCTTCTTCCTCTGTGATCTTACTCTATTCCCTTCCTCCCCTGACCTCGTTTTCTTCTTTCACCTCTACCCTCCTTCTTGGAGCCAAGTCGTGGTCACTACCCACAGTCCCCCGCCTGCTTTGGCCTGCAGGTGGACATGAATCAGTCAGTTAGAGACAAAAATGGACTGACAGCGCTGTGGTTGGCACTGGGGCAGAAGCAGCACACAGACTCATGGTGCCACCCAAGCAGACATCATCCTTTTTGACCCGTCCAACGTCACCATTTTCCAACATGTATCCAAATGAGAACCTGACAACAGTGGCCCGTCTCTCCCCGGTCTGATACACAGAGTTTCAGACCTCACTGTTAGTCCGTGAGAATCCCTACAATGGGATAGTACTGAGTGGTATTTAGCGTGGTTATGTCTTCAGGAGGTAAAGCCATATCTGGGGCCAGACTCTAATCCTGTTTTCTCACGGATTGAAGTTCAGCTCACAGCATCAGTGAGAGAGCGAAACCATGCAGGGAATTTGTCTTACTGAGGGTGGACAGTCAAAGAGAGATGAAGACGGGAAGAGGGTTAGGCTAAGCTGCTACTGTGGCTATACTGCGACAAAAAATCTCTCCTCTCCTCTTCCTTTGGTTTTCATTATTGTGCAAATTGTAGTTCAAGGAAAAGCTATTCACTGTATAACTTTACCACACAGCCTATAATTATAATCATTTTATATGGAGCACTTTTCAAAACCAAAGTAGCTTTACAAAAGACAGCAAATTAAAATCATACAAATTATAAAATCAAATATTTATATATTTATATATAATATATTTTATAACAAATTAGACAGAACAAATTCCGGTAATATAATATAAAAGCAATAAAAAGACAATTTAAGTAAAATAAGACAAGACTAAGAGTCTGCTAGCAGCTCTGTGAAGCTGTACATAAGCACAGCAGTGCTTTGAGCTAAATGCTAACGTCAGTATGTTAACATGCTCTCAGTGACAATGCTAACATGCTGATGTTTGGCAGGTACAATGTTTAACAGGTTCACCATCTTAGTTTAGCATGTTAGCATGCTAACATTTGCTAATTAGTGCTAAATACAAAGCATAGCTGAGGCTGATGGGAATGTGATTAATTTTGCAGATATATTTCATTAAAAAAAAAAATTCATAAACCAAAGTCAGCAGGATTCATCCTCCAACTTCATTCCTGTAACTTCATCTATTAATTTTTACTGTGCAGAGATCAGAAACGTCCTCAAAGTTTTCGTGGTTCTTTTAGGTTCCTGCTGCCTTGTAGTCGACACAAATAGTGACTGGGCTCTTTTTATATCTGCACACAGAGCCGTTATGCGAGCACCCTGTTCCTGCTCCCAGCTTCTGCTTTTCCCTCAAGCGCGATTCGTCACATCGTCATCGTCTCACGAGTAGCTACACACATGCTCACACTCAGCACAGACAACACATACAGTTCAACGAGACACGCATAGAAAGAAAAAAGGGTATAATCTTGTGTACTGTTCCTCAATAGAAAATTCCACTTTTTCTTTTTTAATGACTTGTTCTTTAGCAGGCCAAGGTTCACCACACAAACACCACCCTTTTTTGTGTTATTACCGTAAAATACTCAGTAAATAATGTAGTATGTGAGAGGTGATATTTAAATCCTGGTGAGGTGGTTGCTGTCCACACATTTGTCCAACCTACAAAAATTCTGTTTTCCTCAATGGGGCCTGACTGCCTGGAGATATAGCTCAATGTTTCACTGAGCTGCGTTCCCTCAATTAGGCTCGCTATTCTCCATCATGAGCTGCCAAGGTATGTTTGTCTCATTACTGAACAATTGTTTAAGTTCCTGTCAAGCTGAATGCTGTGTTCATACCAAAGCCTGTTCATGATGCATCATTTCAGCTCAGGCAGGAACGGTAATCTTCTAAACTGAAGGCTTGACAGCTCAATACTGTACGTCAACTTCTATTTTTCCTCACTTGCCTCATGAACATTTTGATGTGTTATGTTCAGAAGAATCTCAAGGGAGCTTGAACACACAGGCTGCATGAGTGCACAATTAAGTCAAAAGAGAAACAAATAAGAGACTTTAATTACCTCAGTTCTAGGAGTGTTTTCACATGCTTTTTACCCCTCTCCTAAATTTTTTTTTTTTTTTT